>CAOLHI010004001.1:0-140791 GCA_948474755.1 Ctenosaura bakeri | reverse complement strand
AATGGAAGTGCATCAGCAAGGAATCCTAACATTTAAACAGATAATATGGCACAGTTGTTTTCCAGATATTTCCCCAAAGGAAGGCATTTAATTTGGTGAAGAAACGACAATCAGGTACAAAGCCCTATATTTTTGTTCTGACTATGACCTGGATGAGAGAGAGCGCGAGAAAGAGAAAGAGAGAGAGAGAGGTGGGGAGAGAAAGAGATTGCTCACAGATGCTATAAAATCTATATAATCAATCTTTCATAAGATAGTGAGCTTCTCCTTGGGCTGTCTTGTTCTAGTCATCCCACAGGCACATCCATGATATACTGAAGATGATAAATGCTGAATCTCTTTATTTGTTCAGAGACTTTGATGTACTTTTAATGTTCTTTATATTGGCTACATTTCATAGTTTACCTCTAAATGAAATACAATTTTCTTCAGGTTGAATAGAAAAAAATAGCCAATATATATCGGGAAGGATCACATTTAATTGGTTTATCACAGGTGTCATGATTCAACTCTTTCAACCACAAAAACCTCCCTGTATGAGCCAGCCTGGGCTCTGAGATCATCAGAAGGGGCCCTGTGCTCAGTCCCACCACCACAGCAAGCACAGTTGGCAGCTGCCCCTAGACTCTGGAACTCCCTTCCCAGGGCGGCCGGAATAGCTCCCTCCTTGTTGTCCTTCCAGTAGCAGGCTAAACTCTTTTTATTCAGGCATATTTTTAATCCAGAAAGTTTTTAAAGAACTAGCTAAGGAGATGTACTGTTTTAATTTTAATTGTTATCTAATATATAAAAATCAGAGTTTGTCTGTGTCAGGTGAAGACCTCATATGATTGGCTGTGTCACACAAAGACCTCATATGATTGGCTGCCTAAGAAGATTCTATGGAATCCTGGGGTTTGCAGCTTGGGCCATTTTCACATGCAGTTTTTTTTGCTTGAGGGCCCCTTGAGCGTCGTGTAAATGGGAGCGTCGGTCTGTACGACGCACTCCCACTCACGCGACGCTCATGAGCCTAACGCGGGATGATCGCGCATTTTATTATTTTCGGCTTTAAGCCAAAAATACTGTGCGGTTGCGCAATGCTCGCGGGGCCCTCAAGCACTTACCTGCATGCAGTGCGCCGAACAAGCCGTCCCGGTCGCGCTTCCTCCCCCAGCGCAGCCTACAGCTCCCAGGCTGTGCTGCAACAGGAAGGGGCGGGGCGCGAGTGCGACAGTCACGCTACCAGGAAGTGACCTGTGGGACGAAGGAGTGGGGAAGCGGCAGCGTTCTGGATGAGGTTTCTCGCGCGAGACGCCCCCCCCAGCCACGCAAACAGGTAACGTGCGAAAAGGGCCTTAGGGAGGGCCTTTAGAATTCTCAGCCAGAGAGCTCTTGGGCCTCAGTCAACTGTGCCTGTCTTGAATAGGCTGGTTGCTATGGAGACAAGGCCTAGCAGCAAGGAGAAGGGCAGTGTATTCTCTCAGGAACCCAACCTCTGTTTGTTAATAACTCTGAATACAGATTGTATTGGGGAATATGGGGAAAAGTTACAAGTACTGGACAAGACAGTTTGGGGAATTAGAGATGCGGGATCTCAAATCTTTCTAACAAGTATTACCTATGAGAAAATAAAATCCCAGGCAACGCCGGGTATATATGCTACTTTTATAAGCTGTTGCTTAAATTCGTTAGTACTTTAATTCTACTTTAATATGCAGCATTTTTATGTTTTTAAATTGTATTGTTTTGAAGTTTGAGCTGCTCTGAGGCCCAATTTTTGAGAAAAAAAAACAGGATACAAATCATCATCATCATCAGATCAAAGTTACTACAGTTCATATGTGCCACCATTATAAGCTGGGGGTTGAATTCTGTTAGTTAGTACCACCTAGACCAAACCCATTGAATCAGTGGCAGGATGCCAACACAAAGGTAAATCCCATTGATTCAGTGTTTTTTCTCTAGTCAAAATTAACAACAGAATTCAGACCATAGTTAATAACAATGGGGTAGTCTTAGCACAAGAGCCAGTGTAATATAGTGGTTTGAGTGTTGGACTGTAACCCTAGAGATCAGGACTGGGTTCCCTTCTCAGCCATGGAAACTCACTAGGTGACCTTGGTCATGTCAATGCTCTCAGACTCAGGCCCTTTTCGCATGGTATTTTGTTTGCGCGAGCACCCCTTGAGCATAGCACAAATGGGAGCATCGCTCTGTATGACGCACCCCCACTTGCGTGACACTCACGAGGCTGAAGCGGGACGCGCACACATTTTTTGATTTCCGGCTTTAAACTGAAAATGTCCCGCGCTTGCACAATGCTCGCGGCGCCCTCGTGCACTTACCTGCGTGTGGTGCGTTGGCGAGCCAGGCGGGTCACGCTTCCTCCCCCAGTGCAGCCTACAGCTCCCACAGTGCCCTGTGGAAGGAAGGGGCGGGGTGCTAGCGCGACGGTCACGCTAACAGAAAGTGACCTGCGGAAGGAAGGAGCGGGGAAGCGGCAGCGTTTCAGAGGAGGCTTCTCGCGCGAGACGCCCTCCCCCGTCGCGCAAACAGGTAACATGCGAAAAGGGCCTCAGAAAATCCCGTGATAGGTTCTCCTCAAGGTCACAATAAGTTGGAAACAATTTGAAGGTACACAATACACACAACAGTGTTAGCACAAATTTTTAAAAACCATGCCATCATTGTAAAGGTTAAATTGAAGTTAACCTTTCCACTGCATCTCACTGTACCAGACCATATATTAAAGCAACATGTCCTTGATTAGAGGTTCACATTACATCTCACTTAATGGTTGGTTGTGCTAATTAATGTTGCAAAGTGCTATGCAACCATGGAGAACATGTAGTAGCTGACAGTGTGAATGTTGTTTATAAGAGTTCTTTTCTATTTATGAGCAAGGAAGCTAAGAGCCACAAAAGTCCTCTCTTGCCATTTCCCATCAAAAAAAACAAAAAACAAAAAACAAAACTGATTTGGTCTCCTCAGTATAACAAGACTTACATGCTTCTCCTTGTATCTGCCAACACAACTGGGCACCGGAGTGTGGGAAATGGGAAAAAAGAAGCCCATTTTGGGACTATGGCCAACTCACCTTCAATCACAAGTACAATATACCTTTCTACTTCTGTTACTAAAATAAAATTATAGGGTGAGAGAATTACTGTGTATCAGAAGATACAGGTTTGACTCTGTACCTATCTACATGGCAAAACAAACTTAGATCTCCTACGCCTGTTTAGTTCTACAAATTTTAAAAACAGAAGTGGCAAATTAAATGGAAAGTTCAGTTTTGGAGCACAAAGGAAAGGAAAGCAACAAAACAAGAAACAGATTTGTCCATCCATATGGTCCATCCTTAGGTGAGGTTATATCCTTAGAAAGGCTCAGATCTGCTTGGCAACCAAGAAAGACCCAAACAACTTAGAATGCTTTTGTTTAGAAAGCAGCTACCCAATAGTGATAAAGCGCCTGCGGACATCAATACCTGCATTCTCCAGATATTGGATTTCTACCATGTTTTAGAAGCCCAGAGACACACCACGAGCTCCTCCTCTTTAGTGTGCTGGTCCTATCTTTTGTTTCTTGCCTATTTTGTTTTTCTTAAAAGCAGTTTACCATAACGTCCAAACTGGAAAACCATGGCTAGAACAATGGCTCCAAGCTGTTTTAAAACTGATGATGCAAATGGAAGATTCTCTTGAAAAGCAAAACATTCCTTTGGAAAGATGTTCTTGTGAGGATACTTTCATCAGGACTGATGCATTGAGGGAAAGAGAGTGGGTTCTTTTCCTTATGTCCTTCAGGATCCAGAGACTACTCAGGGTTCCCTGTGTTGGCTATTACATAACAGAAAATGTGTGTGTGCATTGATTAGTTGCATTCACAGAATTAGCATCACATTTACTTTGGTCCTTGGACCAGCTAAAGAGAGGAAATCAAAACACTTCTCTTGGGAGTTAATGGAAAGCTTGAGCCCACGTGACACTGAGCTAAGGAGAAGTTCCAATAGGGGAGATAATATGCTCTCTTTATAGCAATCCATTTCCACATTCTCTCTCTCTGTATCTATGGCTGGGTAGGCGGGCGGAGATATCCTATAATATGGTCATGACATCATTTCTGTTGTCACTATCAAATGATTGGTGTCTTTCATTTATGAGTAATGTAGAGGTGTGTGTCAGCACCAAACCTCACTGTAACTAATGTTTTCTGGAATTTCCTGGGTTTCAGCAAGAGTGGCTGCTGGTATTGCAAAACAGACTAGAGACATATCTTAAATGTGCTCAATTGATGAGTGTTTTACTGATTAAAAAAAAAATCATGTTTTGGCCAATATATAATCTCAGTTTACTTGACAAGTTGAAAACATGTTGAGAGCTCTTGTTCCAGTAATTTCTGAAGCTGGATTCTAAATAGCCCCTGAAAAAGGCCTTGAGAATATATACGGGCCAAAACACATTTTTTAAAAAAATAATAATAATAAAATATCCATCAATTGAACACTTTGGAATGTGTCTTCAGTTTCTTCTGTGGAAGTCATGCAGCGTTCCTCAGTTTTTGCTTCCTTTATTGATACTGCTAGCTAGATTTGTTGTGTAAAAAAATTCCCATTTTTATTCAACTTTGATATGTCGAGACATGGTGTGGGTCATGGCTGACATCAGAGGGGAGCAATGCAGAATGGCAGCCTTTGCCTTGTGGCAGCAATGGAGGAGGTGGCAGTGATAGAAGAAGTGGAACAGCCTCAAGCCTGCCCCAACACTCTCTTCTAGTAAAGCCCTTGGGTGCCAGTGTGGTAATGGTGACTGTCAGGGAGCACAGATATCTGTCTAGCCTGGAGGTGATGCTAGGGCAGTCCTGGAACAATTGGGTTGATACTACTAAACCGCATGGGAATGACTGAGCTGCCTTGAAAGAAAATATAAAGAAATATAGGAAAAAATCCAGAGGTAATGTGACTCTGTAGTGAAGGGAGAAAGGGGAGAGAAATAACTGCAGAGATTGAGGCAGAAGGATCTACAGTTATTTGCTGCAATGTATATCTAATGTTTGTCTTGCCTGAAAATATCACCAACTACACCTGCAACAAGTGCAAATGGGTAGCTCTCTTGAAAAAGAAAGCCAGTGCACTACAGCTACATGTTGAGTCCCTTCAGTGCATCAGATAACACAAAGACTTCTTGGACAGAACACAAGGAGAACTGATCCTACAGAACCAACAGGACAAAACTGCCAAGCAAAATGAAAAGATTTGTAACAGTGAGGAAAAACCCTGGAGGAAAGTCACTGTGAGGAGCAGATCATACAAAAGGGATTCAGAACCTCTCCAACTAAGCAATCACTTCCTACATCTTCATGAGGACAGAGGACTGAAGATGCTCAAATACAAAATCGGCAACAAGAGACAACACATATCAAAGGAATCAATCACAACAAGAAGAAAAAAAGAGTGGTTGGGGACTCTTTGTTCAGGATATAGAGGCACCTCTGTGCCAGCCTAACAAGATGAATCAGGAAAGTGTACAGTTCAGCAACTCTTTCTCGTTATTCCTGTGGATACCAATGACATGGCCAAGAACAGCTTTGAGCAGATCACCTCTGCCTATGAAGTTTTGTGCAGGAAGCTGAAGGGATTTGAGGAACAGGTGGTATTTGCATCAGTTTGGCAAGTGAAGAATAGAGGACTGCACAGGGACAGGAAGATACTAAAAGTGAATGACTGGTTATGTAGATGGTGTACACAGGAAAGGTTTAACTTCTGGGACCACAGTCTTTATTTCTTAGATAGAGGATGACTCGCTACAGATGGGCTGCATCTCACAAAGACTGGGAAGAATGTCTCTGGTAGCAGCATGGCAAGTCTGACCAAGAAGGCTTTAAACTAAATCCTTGAGGGGATGGAGATGATAATTCAAACTTCAGCCCAAAGGCAAGCTCTAAACACAAGGATGTGGAATCAAGAGGAGAAGCTGAGGGAGAGAATGGGATCTATAGAAAAAAACTGACAGTAAATAGGTGAGAACAAACAAAACTTCAAATGTCTATACACCAGTGCACAGAGTTTGTGAAACAAACAGGATGAGCTTGAAGCTTATTGAAGCTCTAATTGAATTCAAAAAGAATAGATGTGGCAAAAAAGTAGGGGGAGTACCATTAAACATCAAAGACCAATTCAGTTGTACAGAAATCCATGAGAATTATGAGAATTATCAGAGGTAGAGAGCATCTGGATAAAAATAAATAGGGAAATAAATAAATGCAACATTGTGGTGGGAGTACTAAAGGAAACTGCTGATATACTCTCTGGATTTCAGCAAAATATTTGGTATGGTCCCACTATAAACATTTTGACTAGCAAACTGATTCAACGTGGATGGGAACTTGTCAGATGGATTCATAATTGGTTGGAAAATCCCACTTGAAGATCTCACCAGTAGTTTCACTTCAAACTGGAAGGTCTGGGGTGGAGTGCATAATGGTTCTATACTAGGGCCTTTATTCTTCAACATTTTTGTCAATGACTTAGATGACATGGTATAGAGAATCCTTATCAAGTCCTCAGGTGACATAAAAATGGGATACGTGGCTAACATATTGGAAGATGGGAACACAATTCAAAGCAACCTAGATAAACTAGAAATTGGGCAGAAATTAATAAAATGAAATTAAAAAATACAAAATTCTACATTTAGGCCACAAAAACAAAATGCACAGGTATAAGATGGTTGCGAAGTACTACGTGCTAAAAGGACATCAGCTTTAATGCTTGGGTAGCCCTTGCAAACAGAACAGCACCATCAGAGTGACTTCTGAGCTCCTGGGCTAAACACACTCTTGGAAGGAAGCAGAGTTAAATTGTACTGCTTTAATTCACATTGCCCTAAGATGTGTACTGGAAGAAATCATGCTTCTTATCTTCTTCATTTTCTTGAAGCAATCATCATGTCACAGCTTTTGAAGGCTATTGTGATTGTTGTACAATAATCCTTGTAAAAGATTAAAGGGAAGGGAAAGGTTATCTAGGAAAGTAATAGATAAGGAAATCCACAATTACACCTCATGTGTGGAGAGGCAGGCTCAACTACGCCCATAGAACACCATGCAGAGAAGAAGACAAAATCTGTGTTAGATAAAATGGAACAGAAAGCAAATAAATGCACATGTGGTAAAAGCAATGGAAACCAGAACAGCACAAGATATAACCAGGAAATTCCAAATTAGGATATTTTAGAAAGCGGATTGATACCTTTCCGTAAATCTGCAGAAGAGGACAACCCAACATTCATTCTATGGGAACTGTTTTAGTTCCCTTAAAGGTGGAGAAAGGAGACTTGGCAGAAGCATTGCTAGTTGTTAATAACTCCAAAGAGTTGGGTTGCTGTTACACCAAGGACTTCCTCAATAAGCAACAAGGGGGGGAAAGAGGAATGGAATCTATTTGAGATTCATAGCTTTCTTTCTTTCTTTAGCAGAATAAGAAATAAACACCAGGTTTCCATTTGTCTTAAATTATCAGACTCCTGAGAACAGCAAAAACTAGATGGAACCAGACATGAAGCAGTTTACAAGACAGTTGAGGGATCCTGCCAGCTTTGTATAAAAAGAGACTGGCCATCATTTGCAATCTATCTAATAGTCACTTAAACCATTAGTTTAATACAAGGGTGTGGTCTTTTAAGGATGTTTTTGTAGCCCTTGATCCTTCCACATTCCCCAGTTTGTCTTTCTTCTGGCCTACCTGAAAGAGGCAATTCTCTTAGAAGCCTCCAGACTCACCTTTTAATAGTTTGCAGGGCCCCCAACATACTGCTTAACATTTTTTTTAATTCTTCAAATCCAGATGTGGACTTCCAGCTACTTCTTTATTTTTGTTTTCTGGCATTTGGAGCAGTCCATGCAGGCCCTGGAGGCTCCCAGAACCAGTAAAATGGGCCCCCAGACCTGATATAGTTGCTCATTCCTGGGCTAGAACATCTTCACCCTGTATATAAGCCAATAGGCAGCGAACGGTTACACCTATGCAGGTTTTAGCCATCATAGAACCCTATGCCTTGCCACGAACAGGCTGGTGTGGGCTCATGGGAGCTGGAATCGAATTATATCTTAAGGGTCACAGATTCCCCAGGTCTGATCTGAGTTATTGGCCCCATTACCACATCTTGCACCAGCAAATATGCTGCATGAATTATGTATTATTATGAATTATTATGAATTCACATTATGTGAAATGTTTGACTAGAGCCAGCATCCTGTTAGTGACATTTGCAAGTGCAAATTGCAGTATCCATGCTGAATATATTTTTGTGTGTAGGAGGGTGATGAGGGTAATGGTAGCATTCAGCTGGCAGCAGCAGAAACAAAGTTGCACAAATTGGACCATTGTGCATATGGCAGCACATCAAAGTACACAGGGAAGCATATGAATGAGCATTGCCTCTGCACATTGTGTATTAAAACTGTGCAATGAACATTGACTATTCATCCACATATGCTGCACTATGTTGGTATGCAGTGTTTGGGTTGCATAATGCAGCCCAATGTAACTCTGCTGGCATAGCATAAATATTATGGTGAAGCAATGTAGAATCTTGATCTAGACTTTTTTAAAGCTCCATTGCTGGGCTGGATAAAGGCTGTATAAAGCTGCATCCCTATACTTCAGCTGGAAGTAGGGAACTTGCACAACTCTCCAGATATTCAACTCCCATGATCACTTACCCCAAACCATGCTAGTTGGATTGGGCAGGAATTAGAGCTTGAGAGCCTATGAAGATCCAGTTTCCCCTTTCCTTAAATAAATAGAGAATACACTGATCCATCTGGAAATTCAGTGATTCTTCTAGAATGAGGAATTGTAATTCACTTTCGGAAGAAGGAGACCTTACTGCTGCAGATTGTGGAAGCATTCTTCACTTTAGAAAAATGGCCAGAACAGTGGCTGACTGCTAGCCAAGTCCTAAATATCTGCTGCCAATTTTATGCTTTTTGATTCTACACTAACCTAGCAATTAACACACTCCAGCAAAGCTTGGGCTGAACCCGTGGTTCAGGAAGGATATCAGTTCAAGAACTCTTACAGCCAGACATACCTTCACTTTTGACCCAGAAGTATATCTCTCTGTGTTCAGTGCGGTTGAGTTTATTCCCAGGAAAGTACAATATAGGTCTAATGCATCAATCAGCTGATTCTTATTTCTCTTTCTCCCAGGTATCAAGAAGAACACCATTCATTCCAACCCTCTTTACACAGTTATGAATTCGTCAGTATTCTTTTTCCAAAGAGTGTGTGTGTAGTTTTCCCAGATTTTTTTTTTATGAGGTAACAAATCAAAATCAGGCTCAGCCACAGGAAAGGAGAACATTGCATTGATTCCCAGAAGGGGAGGGGGGAGAACTAAATCCAGTTTGGTGGGAAATGCTTTAGATCAGACAGCTGCTTCATCAAAGAACAAAAAAAACAGCCTTTCTCCCCACCCACCCTGGCTTCACCAAAAGACTGCAGCGAGTCATCTCCCTCCCCAACCTGTAATGTCTTGCAAATCAAAACCAGAGCAAGAGCTTACATTTGGAACCGAACACCTTGGCTTACACAGAAGAAGGATGAAGGATGCTTTCTTGGGGAGTATCAGTCTCCAGAAAACCCAACCGTCTTGCTAAATTATATTGGAAACCTCTTCTGGACCTGGCCCAGCCAATCAAGAGGTTGATTATCCTTTTCTGAGTATTGAGTGTGTAAAAAATGGAGTGGAGGAGGGCTGAGAACATCATTCTCACATCATTTTGTCTCTCTTTGTATTGTCTTGATGATGACACTGAAGTGACTGTAAGGAATAAGGGATGAAACAGATGTGTTTCCAACTATGGGTAAAGGGCTCGAGTAAGCAATTTATGGGTACTTCACCATGCATAACTACCAGAGCCTGGAAAAGATATTGTGGGGGATGACAACTCCCAGCATACTCAGACAGTATGGCCAATACCTACATTTTCCCTGTAAGATGGCCCACAGAGCTATCACACCCACAGAGCTGTGCTGATCTAGTTAAGCAGTGGATTACGAGCATGCTAATATGACACCCACAGGCTAGGTTCATTTACATGCAGTGTTCACATGGGGAACAGTTACTTGGATCAGCACTTTATTGTGTGTTTATTGAATGTATTAATTTCTATTACAGTGTAGTTTTTATTTGTTGTGTTTCAATCACCCTGAGAGGTGAATTGTCATTAAAAGGGCAGGACACATTATATATTTATACATAAACAAAATAATTGTGCAGGTTTTCTCCAAGGACATGTCTGCACAGGAACTTTCTGCATCTTTCCTTCAGTGTTTTGTTATGAGAAGTAAAAACTCAAAAGATTAGTTTTGAAAGAAGAAGAGATGATGTTAGCTTGATATGCCATGTGCCAACATTATATCTTCCTTGGAGCGCTGGCACACCCCAACTGTAGAGAAGATGATTAAGAGATCTGCACAGGTATTCACTGGGGCTGCTAACTTCTAGAACCTGGGTATGCTGAAAGTCCAAGGGAGTCCCAAGGAGCAGGGAGAACAGGCAAAATGATACCATTGCCTCTCCAAATGATACTTCTCACTAAATTTTCCTTCAGTCCTCAAATTTCTAGCCTTGCAAAGAGTGAGACACTGAAAATTGTTCACACTTAGAAGGCTTTCCCCCACCTTCATGGAGGGGGCACATGACATCGAGTCCTTGTGGGATGGCACCATTGCTCCCAGGCTTGCCCAAACTGAAGCCTGGCATAGGTTAAATCTCATGATGGCTATGCCATTGCAAGATTTGGGCATAAGATCTGGTGCAAGTTATGCACCAGATCTTGTTTAAAGTCTTGTGAGTATTTAAAATCTTGTGTGATTGTGCAGGATTGACAGCAACCCTATTTAGAACCTTAGAATCATAGACTCAGAATCATAGAGATGGAAGAGAGCACAGGGGCCCTCCAGTCCAACCCGCAGCCATGCAGGAACACCCATCAAAGCACTCCCATGGCCATCCAGCCTCTGCTTAGAAACTCCCAAAGAAGGAGACAGCACCACACTCCCAGGCAGCATATTCCACTGCCAGACAACTCTGACCATCAGGAAGTTCTTCCTGAAGTTCAAGTGGAATCTCCTTTCCTGCAGCTTGAATCCATTGCTCCTTGTCCTAGTTTCTGCAGCAGTGGAAAACAAGGCTGCTCCCTCTTTGACATGACATCCCTTCATATATTTATACATGGCTATCATGTCCCCTCTTAACCTTCTCTTCTGCAGACCAAACATACCCTGCTCCCTCAGCTGCTCCTCATAGGTCATGGCTTCCAGGCCCTTCACCATTTTATTTGCCCTCCTCTGGACACACTCCAGCTTGTTGATATCGTTCTTGAACTGAGGTGCCCAGAACTGGACACAGTATTTCAAATGAGGTCTAACCAATGCAGAATAGAGTGGTACCATTACCTCCCTTGATCTAGACACCATACTCCTATTGATGCAACCAAGAATCGCATTGGCTTTCTTGGCTGCTGCATCACACTGCTGACTCATGTTCAGCTTGTGATCTACCAAGACTCCTAGATCCATTTCACACATACTGTTATACAGCCACATGTTCCCCATTCTATATTTGTACCTTCCATTTTTTTCTGCCTAAGTGCAGGACCTTACATTTCTTTCTGTTGAAATTCATTTTGTTAGCTTTGGTCCAGCTCTCCAATCTGTCAAGATCGTTTTGAATTTTGATCCTGTCCTCTGGGGTATTAGCAACCCCTCCCAGTTTGGTGTCACCTGCAAATTTGATCAGTGTGCCCTCTACTCCTTCATCTAAGTCATTGATGAAGATGTTGAATAGCACTGGGCACAGGACAGAACCCTGTGGCACCCCAAGAGTCACTTCTCTCTAGGATTAAAAGCAGCCATTGGTGATCACCCTTTGGGTTTGGTCGGTCAACCAATTACAAATCCAACTAACAGTAGCCCTGTCCAGTCTGCATTTCATTAGCTTCTTTGCAAGCCTATATGCTTCCTGGTCGGTTATTATCAGGTGGATAGGGGGTGGAGAAGGAGTGCCATGCTAGGTTGTGGTGGGCATAAAAGGGAAAAGGAGACAGGGCTTCCCTTCTTTCAAGTTAAACTGGGGTGATGGACAGTTTGGTGGAGTGGGGGGGGGACTTTCAGTTTAGGCATCTGCAGGGTGCTTCTCCTCCAGTGGACCATTTTGCTCACCTCATAGATTTTGAATCATGGCAAGCTTTGCCAATTGCTTACCAGACTCCTCTTGCATAATACCGTGTCTAAGCAAGTATTTGTCTGGAAGCCATGGGGGTTGGTGTCCTCTTACTCCTTTTTCCTACACTTTGTATCCAAAATGGGAATTATATATGAATATATTTGACGTGTGTGTGTGTGTGTGTGTGTGATATTAAAATTGTGGGTATCTCACTTAACACAATACAATTAAGGTCCCTCCCTAAGCAGCAAACCCCAGGATTCCATAGAATGATGAAAGTGGAATAATAGCACTATAACAGTCTAGTGCAGAAACGGCCACAGCATCCAGCCACTCAGTCTTGGCACAACTTTTACATTTGCTGTTCCATTCCCTTGGGAATTTTCTGCTCTTTTTCTATGGATGCCTAAACTGTATTTCTAAATACTCAACTGGACTTTACTGCAATGCTAGACATTTGGGGATTGGAGGAAAATTTCACTGGGGGGCAGAATTCTTATTTGGGAGGGGCAGTATTCTAATTTTGCTGCCTTTCCTATATCTACACCTCTCGTGGACAAACAAGAAGCTTTTTTCTCAGGCAGCCTTGCAAACTGTAGTGCTGTCAGGGTCAAAATGGACAAGATGTCAACTCAGCAGAGGCAACTGAGTTAATTGAGTGAATGCAAATTTGTTGTTACAAGAACAGCAGCCAAGGGTAAGGCAGAGCAGCCTTCAGAGCAAAGGGAATAGGGAGGGAAGGTTAGGCTCCTTTTCTCTCACAGCCACAGCTCTGGTGAAAATATTACTTCTCCAAAGAGAGAAAAAGATTGCCTATCACCAATGGAAGCATATCCTGAAATTATTTTGCCCAGACTTGTTTTGCATGTCAGTGGGCAGGGGTCTATGTGTGTGTATAAAATTTTGGAACTTTTATGCACGATGGGCTCAACTTTAAAAATAAAGTCACTAAGGAGTGTTGTTTTAATTTCCCTCTGTGATCCAGCAGTGTTCCCTTCTAAACTGGGACACAGTGTCCCATGGGAATGACACTTCTTCATGATCTATGTTCCCAAGGGCATTCTGATAGGAGCGGGGGGGGGCCCTCAACTGTCCTGATTTGGAAGGGACAGTCTCAGTTAACCCTCTGTTGTTCTGCTTTTTCAGTTGCTTTTAAAATGTCCCAGTTTCCCTCTTCTCCTCCCCCCATTGTCCCAATTTCTCCAGTTGCTACAAACTTAGTTTAAAGGACAGAAGTAGTTTGCATTGAACTCAGCAGGGTTCAAGCAAAAGCAGACTGATGCAGCTTCTCTTAACCAGTATGTTCTTCTTCATTAATAACTTTTGCCATCTTGACTACAGTCTGACATTGTTGGTCACCTGTGTCCCCATTTTAAAAATTACCTAGATAGCCTCAAAACATGATAGTTTGATCGCTTTTTTCCACCTCACTCCCAAAACTGGAAAAAAAGACTGATTTGGGTGGAAAGCAAAACTGGAAGTGATGTCACCTCATTCCAAGGTTGGCCAGGATGTACCTATGCAACTCATAATGGGGATAGGGTTTGAAAATTAGCCTCGACCAACAGGTTAAGTGTCTCTGGGCCAGGTTAGTGGCTTTGGGTCAGGTGGGAAAAGGGGTTTCCACCTACGCTTGAAGAGGAGGGATCTAAGGAAGGGGCTCTTCTCCTCCTACCTCCTTCTCTGACTTCCAGTGGGCCTAGAATGTCCAGACACCTGCCAGGGGTTGCTCCTTGTGAGCACATCCCCAGTGTTCCTAATGGCAAGGAAGGTGAACAGGCAGATGGACAGGGCTGGGAGGACAGCAAGATGCCTGTTTGGGGCAGCAGCTGGGAGGGGGTGGGGAGGTCCTCTGGCATCTGAAGGTGGTTTGACATGAAAGTGTTCCTCCTTTGCTTTCAGAGTCAGGCCACTTTGGTAGCTGGGGGAGCAACTGCCAAGGAGACTGACTTCCTTTTCAGAAGCAGTTTTGAACACTTAATTGACTGGCTGAAACCCATTATTTTCTCTGAAATTCATCAATTTCACAAAGGAGGTCAAAAGCACATACAATGCAACTACTGAGAATGACAAAATATACAAAACACAGTCATGGCCTGGTCATTTGTAATGGTTCCCCTGCTTTTCCTCAGCCCTCCATCGTATTACAGTTGCTGCCCATTTCTTTGCTAGTAAAATGTTTTTGACTGCCTACAATCACAATGTCATTAATTTTTCCTTATCTATGTATATTTGTAGCACAGTCATACCCTTAGACCTTTCCTTCACTCCAAAAAGTGAAGAAATAACTAAGCCCAAGTATCACCCTTTTAATAATGAGCACAGGCCATGAAATCATGCCAGGTCAAGATTGCCTTTATCTACCACCCAAGACTGAATACTCATTCACACCACAAAACCACTTCCTTCTTTATGAAGTAAGACAAAAGGAGAGATGTTTGTTGTTGTGTTGCTTCAAGTTGTTTCCAGCTTATGACACCCTAAAACCAATGTTTTCTTGCACTGAGAGTGTATGATGCATTCAGGGTCACTCAGTGGGTTTCTATGGCAAGCAGGGAATCAAACTCTGGTCTCCAGGATCATAGTCCAAACCACTACACAAGACTGGCTCCAAACCACTACATAAGACTGGCTCTTGGGATCTCAGCCCAAGAGATAGTAACACAGGCTTCCCAACACATACTAGGAACTGTAGATCACATGCAGAAAGTTAAATATACTAAATACAGCATGATGCCCATAGTAATAGGAGTGAAAGCTTTTATTTAGAGGGGACCTGTCAAATTACATTACAGAGATCTTATACCAAGCAAGCTCTCAATCTCCATGCCATATGCTATTTATTACCATGGATTTGGTTAGCTGTGTGACTCAGTCTTTTAAGTAAAACTCATTGTAATAATAATAAAAAACCTTCTGCAAACCAAAGAAATATTCTATATACCTCATTTTTATTTTCATAAAGTAGATGTAATTTAAAAAGAATACTCCTGAGCTGTTATCATGTCTTTGCCTTTTTTTTTTTAATTCCACATTTTTGCCCCCAAGGAAAATGTTTCAATTTATTCCAGATCCCACACTCTTTAAATATCAATGTACATTTCCCAAAGACCCTGTGCATCAGGTGATGGTATCAGAAATATCGCCTCTCCTTCTCACACTATGTTCTGCTGCCTCCTCCCTTCCTTAGAAGTTCATAGTTTGTATACAAGGGGAAGTCTGGTTCATTTCCTGTACTTAGTGGTTAGTCACTTTGCACACCCATGGGTTGCCTTAAGAACCTATCGGCCCTTTCTGTGCAGGACATGTAAGAAGGCAAGGCACTGAAGGCCATGAGGTTGAGGATAAGGATTCATCGTGACAGAATTTTAATAGTTTTACCCTTACTGGAAACAAATAGTGAACAGACACTAACAAGGAGTCAGTGACTTGATCATTAGCACTGTTAAAACATTAACACTATACACCTCCAATTTCTGAAAGCCAACGTGATTATTTTTTTCAATATTTTTTTTTTAAGAGTATAAGTATACTTTGCTTTTGGGAGTGGAAATTCTGCTGTGTTTCTTTGTAAAGCAAGTGTGGCATTTGGGCTACAGCAGCTTTCTCTGAATGCTGCTTTCCAGGAAGGAAACCCAGGTGATTCAGCCAGATGGGTAGCAGCTGGCAGGGGAATAATGGCAAAGGAGCAGCAGCTCTTGTCCTCAGTTGGCAGTGATGTCTTCTGCCGCTGTTGCCCTTTCGTTATGTACTTCATTTCTCTCAAATGGCATACAGTTTGGGAGATCCCAGTCTGGGGGCACACTACTATTTTTGGAAAAACTTGTAGTTGATAAGAAGTCTGTTGGTTCGGTGAGATTTACTTCCTAGTAAAGTTGCTTACCAGTAGGCCCTATTTGTGTGAATAAATATGAGAGAGGTAAATGTCTTCCTAACAAGGAAATGCACCATATATCCTGTAAAGCCATCAGACCTAAATGCTGTGGCCTTAATGGTTGTCCATGGTTTGGCTTTACATTTTTGTATATTTGGAACAAGTGGCTACTTTGGACATGTTCCTGGAAGCCACTCCTGTGTCTAAACCACCATCCTGAAAAAGGCTTAATATATTACTTTCTCCAGAAAGTCACATTCCAAAGGGAAGGGTGTGGTTCAGCAGTACCAGTGTCTTTCTCAGAAGCAGTATTAATCCTTCTCTTGGGACGTGAATGAGTTATACGTGGCATGGAAAAGAACCCTGAAGCCCTGAGGCAAGAATTTTTCTTTTTGTTCTATTTTGCTATAGCAGGCTTTCCAGCTCCTGCCATTTAAAGGAGTAGCATTCTCCACAACTAGGTGACTGAATTTACAAGCAAATAACTTTCTTTGTTCAGCTTTTCTTTTGTTTAGCTATTTCAATTTCTGAGCTGAGTTCATACAAACACTGCCATTCCCTCCCATGCCTCCTTAAGTGATCTCTGTAACATAGCCTATTAAAGTCAAATGTCCCCCTTTATACAGCCATGGGTACTGACAAGCTGTCAGTACAGATACACAGCTTTAGCTATGGCTGTTACAAGGTACGGCCACTTACTGCAATGTTATTTTACAACCTAGCTTTCATTTCCTCATGCTATTTTTTTTTCCTGCTCAGTTGTCAACTAAATATCCAGTCTGAGGGAGAAGTGCACAAAAGTGGCTAACTTTTTGAGCCACCTTTTAAAAATATAGTGCCTTGGCAAGTGATTGAGGTCTGCCCCAAGCAGATCTCTTCAAAGCACACGGAACAGCAGGGGATAATAATTCTGGATTCTGCTCACAACATGTAAGACAGGTGATCTGTTTGACACCATTAAACAGCAGCAGCCACAGGCACAAGCAAGCAAGTAAACCCTCAGCCATTCTGAGGAAAGAGACAGTGAACAGCAGGCCCAGGCTGAGGGACGTAAAGATCAAGCAAGTCACAAGTGAATCTATGGCTGTTATGCCTACCTTTCGGTACCAGACACTCTAATTATGAAACATCATGCGTGCACAGCATTATCTGAACAGCTGTTTTTAAAAGGTGCTGATGTTCACTCCCTGCCTCTCAGACTCCATTTTCCCTTTCAATTCCATATAATCTATATACTATAACATGGCCTTGGTGGGATTCCTGCAATCTACAAGCTGTACTTTCTGCACGCCTGCTGTAAAAGGAATGAAGAAGTACTTTGTATGCAGTGGAAGCTGGTGGCTTCTCTCTTGGTACTGGATTTTAAATGTACTATCCAAGGTGTTGAACCTGATACCCTCAAATAATTTCAGTTTTTTGGAGAGTTCCTTCAAAGTTCAGACTACAACCCAGAGTGGATTCACTACCGCACTGATGTGAGATACACCAGTTGCCACTATTTGTATATTTTGTCATGAAATTTCCAAATGGATCCATATTACTCACGGCTTTGTTTCTACTGGCCCACTTGGCTTTAATGTCATTTGGTTCAATTAGTTCTATTCATTGATGGAATGCATCCCTATGACACCCTCCCCAAGCTGGAATTAAGTCCCTCAACTAAGAAAAGATTTCTATAACAACTAATGGTTTTGGTGCACTCTGGTGTCTATCATCTCATTACACCAATATTTTAAGAAAAAGAAACTACAAGACCAGAACAAAACATAAGAATCAATACAGTGACTGCCAACAGCTATTTTTCTATCAACTTCTGATAATGCTTTTCCAGTGCTCTAATGCACAGAATATAATCAGAAATACAAGATCCCTTCTCACTGGTGTTGGAACTCCATGGTCACCTACTGTGAGGAAGTGGTTGTTTGTGAGAATTAATCCATCACATGGGCAGGACCTAACATGCATGTCACACCAACTTGATCAACATTCAGCTGAGAGGAAGGATGCCGCTGACTGGACAGGAAAGATCTGTGTGATTGGCCCAATAATGGTATTAATATGAAGGTATCACTTGTAGAATAGTTTGGCCTGATGGGGCAAGGGCAGTGCTCAGAAGAAATTTTTACCCCATCAGCAAGTCCTACATTCCTTTTCTTTCCTCCTTCTCTTGCATTATGTAGCTTGGCAGGGTCAGGCAAAGACATTTCACTGCCTAAGGTAAAGAATGAGATAGTACCCATCCCATTCCAGATACATAAGCTAACTGGACTATAAATGGAATCTTTCTTTAACTTTGGTGATGGGACTTCACCCACAACCACACTTGAAGTTGGCAAACAAGCTTATGGTTTGCCTGAAGTAAGTTGAGAAAGCCAGCCTGATCTGGTGGTTTGAGTGTTGAATTACGACTCTGGATAGCAGGGGTTGAATCCCTGCTCAGCCATGGAAATCCAGTGGGTGACCTTGTGCAAGTCATATCTTCTCAACTTCAAAAGAATGCAAAGCCAAACCTTCTCTGAACAAATCTTGCCAAGAAAATTCTGTGATACATTCACCTTAAGGTCATCATAAGTCGGAAATGACTTGAAGGCACAGAACAACAACAAAGTAAGTTGGATCTCACTTAGTTCTTCCTTCCAAAACTTGGCAGCCACCTCCCAGCTTCTGCTGCCTGTAGGGCATCTGCTTCAGTCTGCCAAATTATTGGGCTGTCTGTTACTCCACTGGAAAAACTCTATCCCGGGGTCTACAATTTTGATATTAAATATGATTCCGCATGCCTGAGAGGTCACCCGGATGAGCACATAGACAGCCATGGTCGAACAATTGAAAACCAGGTCAGGCCAGTAATCCCCAATCACATAGACCCAGGAGACCTCAAGCTGGGCAAACCCACAATAAACAAAGGGTCCTCAGCCCCTCAGAAGCCAACTTGAGGAGATTAGCGTTTTTGCCCCAAGTTGATCAAATATCCTGTCAAGCGAAGACAATTTACATGAAGTCACACCACAACCAAATGCAGCCGAAGTTCCTGAGACTTTGGCAACACCCTGTAATCTCATCACGCAAAGGAAGTTAGCATTGTGGAGCTTTTCTCTTGTTGCAACACCCATTGTTTTCCCCGGGAAAGGAATAGCCCTCCAGGTACTTTTTCCTCCTACAAATAGTCCCCATTTTTGAGTGTTCCTTTGGATAGCTCCCGGTCATCCCAGCAGACCATTGCTCCATCTGTTGAGTGATCCCCTCAGCCCTCTCTGTGCTGAGCCCCACTTCTCCACTGTTTTTCCCGGACAAAGGACTTCAGGAAAGGTGCAGTATTACCCCAGCTACAACTCCTTCAATATTCCCCTATCCAGTTTCCTCTCTGTTGCTTCTTAATAGGTCTTGAGTAAGTGTGTGAGTGATTGCGTTGGTGCATGAGACTTTCATTCAATAATATCATTCATTGGACATTTATGTTCGGTTTTTGGCTTGGCCTGACCCCATAAAAACTGGGTAAAAAGACCCTGCTAGGTTACCCTGCCTCTCACATTGCTATTGCTCATGCTCTGGCTAGTTTCCATTCCCCATCATGTGGAGCACAGTGAGGTGTCCCCCTAAGGGACCCCAGAAATCAAGGTAACATGTCCTTGGTTCTCTAGGCATACATCATGAAGAGCTATTGCATTGCAAGACATTTGTAGTGTGCCTGTTTTTACTCTATGAGAACATAGCATTCAGGACCAATTAGTGATCAAGAGTGGCTCTGCCTTGTAACAAAGAACTGGAGAGGACAATTTTCCAGCCCTTTTTGCTACTGATAACAGGTATATACATGGACTTTGAGGCCTGATGGGGAGCCATAAGAAGACATCAGAAGAGCTTGCTTCTCTGCTGCTTGGGTGGCAGTTTTCCTCCTTGGCTATTTATAGGGATTACATAATTCTCTTGCGCTTGCCTATCTTGGGCAGTTTCCCAGCCCTGAATTTATGTAGCATACCTTCTGCCCCATATCCATCCTTTTAGCCATCTGCTAATCCTCTGCCATGACTTGCAACTCACAAAGATTTTTCTGTAATACACACACGTGTTATACATGTCCAGACACTTGCAGCTCAACTCGTCAGCAATGGCTCAAGGCAACTTGTACTCATTTCCTTTGTTTATTCTGTCATATGAAAGAAGATGAACACCCGCCCCCCATGCCTTTGATCATCTCAGGTATAATAGCTAGTAAAAGAAACTGGCTACCCATCTACCAGAGCTGTGACCTTGGTTTCATGGAATTAGTTCTTCTTGGGCCCAGACAGATAACTTTGTTTCAACAAGCATATGTTGAAATCCCCAAACATAGCTCTGTGACTCTGATGCCACCTCCCATATGCCAGTTACATCTGTTCCTGGTATGGTCAGATTTGAACATGGTTACTCATGCATTAGTTATACCTCAACTGGACTATTGTAACATGCTTCCCAGGGGCACAGCCTTTGAAAACCAATTAGAAGGAGTGTGCCTGAGAATTTTAAATGCTGCTCCCTAAACTTCAAACCCCAGTGTTCCATAAGATGTTGAAAGTAGAATAATAGCACTATAACACTGCAGTGTGGAAATGGCCTACAAAGTGCTGCCACGGATATTCTGACTGGGACAAAGCACTAGAATGACATAATCCCTTCATTAGAATCATTTCTTCAGCCTCTCAGTTATTCATAGAATCATAGAATCATAGAGTTGGAAGAGACTCTGGGGCCATTGAGTCCAATCCCCTGCTATGCAGGAACACCCATCAAGGCATTCCCAACAGATGGCCATCCAGCCTCTGCTTAAAAACCTCCAAAGAAAGAGACTCCACCACACTCTATTGAGGCAGCATATTCCACTGCAGGACAGCTCTGACCATCAGAAAGTTCTTCCTGAGGTTCAAGTGGAATCTCCTTTCCTGCAGCTTGAATCCATTGCTCCTTGTCCTGGTCTCTGGAGTGGTAGAGAACAAGCCTGCTCCCTCCTCAACATGACATCCCTTCAAATATTTAAACATGGCTATCATGTCCCCTCTCAATCTTCTCTTCTGCAGACTAAACATACCCAGCTGCCTAAGTCGTTCTGCATAGGGCATGGCTTCCAGGCCCTTCACCATTTTATCTGCACTCCTCTGGACACGTTCCAGCTTGTCGACATCCTTCTTGAATTGAGGTGCCCAGAACTGGACACAGTATTCCAAATGAGGCCTAACCAATGCAGAATAGAGTGCTACCATTACCTCCCTCAATCTAGACACCATACTTCTCTTGATGCCACCAAGAATCACGTTGGCTTTCTTGGCTGCCACATCACACTGTTCAGCTTGTGATCTACCGAGACTCCTAGATTCCTTTCACATGTACTGTTATCCAGCCACATGTCCCCCATCCTATATTTGTGTGTTCCATTTTTTCTGCCTAAGTGCAGGACCTTACATTTCTCTCTGTTGAAATTCATTTTGTTAGCTTTGGTCCAGCTCTCCAATCTGTCAAGATCGTTTTAATTTTGATCCTGTCCTTTGGCATATTAGCAGCCCCCACCCAATTTGGTGTCATCTGCAGATCTGATGAGCATGCCCTCTATTCCTTCATCCAAGTCATTGATCAAAATATTGAACAGCACTGGGCCCAGGACAGAACCCTGTGGCACCCCACTAGTCACTTCTCTCCAGGATGAAAAGCAGCCATTTGTGATCACCCTTTGGGTTCGGTCGGTCAACCAATTACAAATCCAACTAACAGTAGCCCTGTCCAGCCCACATTTTACTAACTTGTTTGCAAGAATGTCATGTGGAACTTTGTCTTTCTAATCATTTGATTTTGTTGTTACTTAATTTCATCTAACTGATGTTAGTTGGGGGGATGGGAATTGTTATTGTTTGTAACATATTTTACAGAGTTTGGAAGTAGCTAGTTAGAAACATATTACATAACTAATTCCTTTCCTCAAAAAATAAGATATAACTACATTTTTACTTTTAACAACAAAGAATAACTTCACTCCTTTTACAATGTGTTACTGGAATGACTGGTTCACTTTTACTGCTATGGGTGTGTGGTCTCTCTATATGGTCCAAGTGTTGCATGCAGGGACAAATAATTTCAGCAATTTACTCTTCATTCCATGAGAACAGATGAATCCGAACTGAGGTTCAGAAATCTGAATCTTTTAATTTTCCATTGATTCGAATTGTAAACCAACCATTCGTGTTATTTTACACAGGGGCATTAAATCTGCAGACACGGTAGCACTTTCAGAACCGATTGGAGGCAGACAGCTTCAGGAGATTTTGTGTTTAGTCGCCTTTCAATTTTTTATTTTTTTTTACATACAGTTTTTTAAAAGAACAGTTAGCCCATTGAGGACTTAATCCTGCCAATTTGTACAGCTTTTTGCATTTGAGTGCCTGTGAACTGAGGACTTGGCCAAAGCAGTTGCACAGCTCCATTTGGTAAGCAACTTTGAGCAACTTCTATTTTGGAGAGGTGAAAAAGGCACGAAAATTTTAAAGAAAATCTCTTCATTGATTTAAATAATTCCCCCATCCTCTCTCTCCCCACTCTCAGTTTCTTCCTCTAAAACAATAGATAGATAGACAGAGAGAGAGAGAGAGAGAGAGAGAGAGAGAGAGAGAATATATATATATATATATATATATATATATATATATAGTATATATAGTATACACACACACACACACAATAAAGATAACCATGGTCAGTTTGCAAAAAGGTAGCATCAAACAAACAGTCTGAAACTGTCCAGACCAGCACCAAACTGTGCAAGAAGTCAGTTTCAAGTACTAACATGCTGCTATGCCTACATGCTCACAGGTGAGATAGTGTCTCTTGCACACACACATGTGCACACAGCACAGGTGCACGCACGCACGCACACACACACAAAGCAGCACAAGGAAATTAATCACAGTGTGACATTTTATTTTTCCTGTTTGAACAGGAAAGACCACCCAGTGAAAGGCATTCCAAGTGGCAACAATTCCCACTGTTAACCGTTGCTGGCAGCCATACGAGGCTTAAAAATTGCCAGGGTTCAATAAGTAAGAGAGAAAGTAGAATCAGTAGAGTCAGTCAGCTAGGAGAAAGGAATATCCAGTGATGTAGGCTCAAGTTGATAGATTCAGACTCAAGTTAGACTTAAGTTCCTTCAGTGATTCGACTCGACTCGGACTCAACTTGGCAATAAATGATGCACTGACTCGACTCGAGACTTGTACATTCTTAATGACTGACTTGATGCCCATGGTTCAGTTAACATAACGCATTCATCTAGAAACCTTACAACTTTGAACAATGCCTCCATTTCTTTTTGCCTACTAGTCACATGGCAATCTATCTCAAGCCCAAAATGTGGATGCATTTCTCAGAGGGGAAAAGCAAACAGGTTAGGCAATGGGCTTGAGGTCTGCTCAGCAGCCTGTCTCTGCTGCATAGCGGAGGAGCCTTGTAAAATGTTTCCTAAGAGCAAAAAACAAGACTCGCCCCCAGAGTGCAGAGTGCATTTCTTAGAGGGGAACAGCAAATGTGTTAGGAAATGGGCTTGAGGAAGAAAAATCCTTCCATTTAAAGCTTTTGAATCTTCAGTAATGGGGAATAAGATAGAATCCTGTTCCCCACTTCCCACTGCAGATGGCAAAACTGCAAACGTGGAGACCTGACTCTCCTTAAATTGTTAAAACTGAATGTATTTCACTCTATCCATTAATTCTGAAATTTTGGTTGGGGTATATAAAGTTGGCTTCCAGACTTGAGACTTGACTTGACAGTATCTTCAAGGACTTGAGACTTGGAGTAAAAGACTTAAATACATCACCGGGAACATCTCAGTCACTGCAACATCTTTCTCTTCTGTGCTTGATATGCTTCCCTAAGGTATACATTTTTATTATCAAGACATTCATAAATTAGACAAAACTGCAAAATAAATTTTGCAAATTTGTAGATGTCAATGCACAACAGGGTGTGACAACTATAGATAAATATCTCAAGGTAATATGTATGCATTATGTATTTCAGTTATGAATTTGTAACCTAGAGTTACGGGTCCATAACCACTCTGTACTCAGGAAGACTACACAACCATGATTGTGGCACCATTGCTGCAACCATAAACACCCCGCAAGCCTATCTTAGCAACAAGCAGCCCCATTGAGCAAAGGAGGTTTGCTCTGCTGCCAGTTGGGCTGCAAGGAAGAGGACGTTTCCAGATCCCTCCCACCAGCAAGCATGGCTGCAACAATCAGATGCAGGAGTCGCGTCATAATTTCTCTCCACAGACTCATTCACTGGTGGAAGGAGCTGGAAATGTTATCTGCAGCCTGATTGGCAGCTGAACAGACCTCCCTCACTCATTGTGGCTGCTGGCTGCTAAGATGAGCTGGAAGAGTCAGGAAAGGAGATGCATACATAACTGAGTAGCTGATATAGAATATCAGCAGATGTCATTTATCAACCACAGGGCAAAGGTTTTTGGGTCAAATTATAATCTGTGCTTTCCCCTGCATATATATATATATACATATACATATACATATACATATACATATACATATATATATACACACACTGATATTTAAAGATGAACATGATCATAAACATAATGATGACAATCAGCATCTATCCTTATCATTTCCATTGTCTGATATCTCAAAATGATGTTGAACAAAATAATTCTTATTTTTTAAAAAAGCTATTTATTATTTTAAAAAAACTATTAAAAGATGTTGATAAAGCTAGAGAGTCACAAGCCCCATGGGGCTAAAAGAGAGTTGGTCTGAAGTCACATATAGGGAGAAGAGTACTAGCAACTCAGATTTATTACAGGGCTCTGATGCTATGAATCCACTCCAGATTTTAGCTTGAACTTTATTCTGAATTTTAAAGGAGTGACTCAGCATGCTGAACCATGCCCACCAAAACAGGCTCAGCACCTTAGATATTTTCTGTAAAGGTCAGAGTAAAACCCAGAACAGATTCAACATCTCATTGTCATGGATACCACCAGCCATGATTCATCTTCAATACTCTTATCCACAGAGTTAAGACGATGAGAGACAGAAAAAGGCTGGGCATCTGGGGAGAGGAAGAGAGGGAAGGAGGGAGAGAAAAAGGAAAATGAGAGAAACTTTCTTTTCTTACCAAAAGGACCTGCAAAACAAAGCAGAAAGAAAACAGAATTCAGCAATTTAATCCCACCTAAGACAGCACAGACGGTTATGACACAAATCAGCATCAGAGCACACCACTCCTATTGATAAAACCAGACATAAATTTGTGAGATGAAACAAACAATCATGCCAAGAAACTGTTTCAAGGCCAGCACCCATTTATGTCCTGGTGCCAAACATAGACCAAAGAAGGAAGCAGAGCTGGTGGATTTGTGAATGCACGCATTTTACACTTTCCCCATTTAGTTAGGGACATCTTTGGATCTCCCATCCACTCAACATGATGGACAAATAAAATATTAATATATATCTCGCAAAAAGCTAAACAATGGTTTGTACAAAAATGCCATGGATAAAGAGTATAGTCAGAGACTGACATTAACTATTAAAAGCTCAGTGACACAGATATAAGAAAATATCTGGCGTGCACAGTTGTCTAACTCTGGGCATTTTTCATTGATTGGGAGTGGAAAGATTACTGTCCCAGTGCTGACCTTTTCACTTAAAATTTGCTGCAAGAGAGGAGGTCCTACCCACCCACTCCCTTTGCATGTGCTCAGGAACCCTTAGGTAGGCCAGCTTCACACGGTGACCGACTTAGCTGTGAAGAGATTATGAGAACTCACAAAGGAATACACTGAAGGGATCTCTTCTGAAGGGATCTCTTAAGTCCCATGACACGTTTTGAAAGTTGTTCCACTCTGCGAGCCCCCTCACTCTAGATTAACTTTATTTAGGGTACCATCTCCCTATAAGTAGAGACAGCTACCTGTTTGCCTTCAATCACCTTTTCATCAAGGGCAATACCTAAATTTAATTTCTAGTTTTGCTAACATGAAGGTTGTTATTTTGCTGCTGTACTTCTGCTCTAAACATTTTCAGGGGCCTGTGTACCTCCACGTAAGTAATGAAAATTTCACCAGAGGTCACAGCCACCCTCTTATTTACATAGAAGGACAAAGATCATAATCACTTTACTGAATCACTTTACTAAAACTGCAAGCTCTACCTTGAAAGCAGTGGAGAAACTAAAGGGGAAGAAATGAGGGTAGCCCCCCCAAAAAATAAGAATCCCCCCCACATGAAATGTCCTTCAGTCCCCAAATTTCTAGCACTGCAGAGTGAGACACTGAAAATTGTACACTCCTAGAACTCAAACACTTGCCACGTTCACCTTAGCATGGAAACTGCCTGCCACTTTTTTCCTTCCTTCCTTCCTTCCTTTTTTTTTTTTTTTTTTGGACTGCCTGAACTGTATTTGTAAAATTTCAGCCGAAGTTTTAACTTAGTGCAATTCTACAAATTCTTAGGGAAAGGCAATGCCCTCATTTTTCTCTCTTAGGCTAAAACCTTGCTTGAAAGTCACTCCGCCTTCAGAGATAATGACTACTCTATCTGGTCAGGGTTTTCTGCACTTTTAACTTGTCCCTCAATGCCCCTCCCCCATTTTGTACCTATAGAATAACTCAGAAGTTTGTCTTGCTCGTAACATTTGGCTGACCCAATAAAAATTCTTGCTCAACCCTGGACTTTATTTCTACTTGTTGGTCACATCAGTTACTTTGCCGGAATTATTTCTTAATGGGTGAGGCATTCTAGTTATGGCTCAAGTGGGGTCCTAACAAGATAAAGCATGCAAAGACTAAGGGGAAAGGGTGCTGATTGCAAGAAACATGGGAATGCTTGTTATTTGCTTTGTTGCCTGAAAATCAGTCAGTAGTCCACAGCCAACCACGGAAAGATCTTTGAAGCTGCACTTCCATTTTTTCCATCCTCTTCAGTTGCCGAATTTTGCTTATTTTAAGAAAGACAAAGGGTGTAGAGCTGCAAGAGTGAGAGATTAGTCATCCCTTCAGATTCATAAAAACAACATTGCTTCCCCACTGCTGGTTTTCATAGACTTTTCATTTAATTGGCTAGTATATTTTAGAGCAGAGATAGGGAGTGTTTTACAAAGCTCTGGATGAAATGAAAAGCATTTGTAATTATGTATTCATTTGTTTGAAGAAGACTCAACATTCAGTTTAACTCCCTAGGAGGATCTTCAACAACTTCGCTTCCTTTAATTAATTTTGACAGTCTGTGATACTGTTCAAATTTGCTTTGACAACATTCAATAACCATTGAAATAGATACCCTGTAGCTTTAGCTACAGCACATGTAAGATGCTCAGCCAAATCCGAAGTATTATCAAATAAAAGAATACAATTTAAATACTTAGTGGAATGGACCCTCTGAATATCTGTCATGGACAATATGCTAAAACAGAGTTATTATTTGTTCTTCTTGTCCAGGACACATCCACTTTTTTAGAGATAAAATGTCTGTCTGGGCAGATTTTTAAAACATCTGCTACTATATTGCCTCCTTCCTGATGATGACATCTGAGAGTCACCATAGTGCTTGGTGGTTTGAAGTAGTCAGTCCATAAATATGCTCTCTTTTGTTTTTCAAAGTACGGTAACCTCAGCTAATATGTGCCTGCATCATATGTTAAGCATAACAGTATACAGTCAACCTTCCACATTTGCCAGGGTGTGGAAAAATTGCAAATATCAAAATGTGTGTGTTTCTGAGGGAAGGAAAAAAAGGCATGATGGGGAGAAGAGGTGTCCAGGGTCCAAATCAGCTCAGGGAAAGGAGAGGGAAAGGGTGGCCTATACTTCCTTTCTCTCACCCATCTCCTTCCTTGTGAGGGAGAGGGTTTGTGATGCTGAGAAACTGGTGTGCGAACCATCTTTAGCTGGCCAGGCAGCAGCTGGTGGAGATGGAGGAAGTGGAGGATGAGAGGTGGGGGTTTTAAGGTCTGTGCAGTCTGATCAGAGCTGCCAAGAGAGAAGATTCCCTTGGAAAAGAAGTACTTGAGGTGTGTGGAGGGGCAGGGTTGAAGAAACTCACAAATAATCAGATCCGTGAAAGTTAAACGTACAAATGTGGAGGGCTGACTGTATATTCATAAATATTTGTTCCACCTCAGTTCTTAACAACTGAAGAACAGTGATCACAGAAGAACTGCACATATGCAGGACATGTGCACATATTACACTCAGAACATGATTGGAGTGCACAAGCAGGGTGCTTCCTCTACTGTGTAAAGATGCTTCATTCTGGTAAGTGAACAGATCAGTTCATAGACTTTATAGAGTTCCTTATGCCTTTGGAACTTCTATGAAAGAGCAGGGGAAGTATTGTTTGGTTACCCTGTTTTGTTTCTCAAAATCCCACCCCTGTGACTATAAGTTCTTATCAGTGTCAGCTTCCAAAGAGATGAAGAAAGGGAGGATCGGGATGTGTAACTATGGCACTTTGATTAGTATGTTTCCCTTTGTATGCCTTACTAACTGGATAAAATCCTGGGTAGTTGCCAAACCTTTCAAGCAAAAGACCCTGCACAGTTAGTCCCTCTCCATGAGACAGCAATACCAGGGTAGGATCTACATGCATCAGATACTCATGTAGATTACACTGACCATTTGTTATATGATTGCATAAATGCACTGATTCATTGACGTCATCTCCTATACACAGCACTCTCCTTATCAGTTAATCTGGTAGTCAAATGTGCTATTATTATTCAACAGCAGAATATGATCTATATATGAGTACTGATCAAACGTTGAATGTTGGATTACATCTAAATGCTACAAACAAATTTCTAAGTGTCCGGAAGATCAGGCACCTGGTAATTTTTATACTCTTGTTACAGCCTGCACCCCCACCCCCACCACAATTGGCATGGTTTAAGTGGCAGTATTATTTAATTGGCACTATATTAATTGGCATTGATATAAATAACAACTGAGGTGACTGGAATGTCAAGCTGGAAGAGGCAGATTACTGACTGTAAATATGAGATAGCAAGGCCAGTCAACCACATCCACCCCGTAGGCAAACACCGAAGTCATTGTCAGGCTAATAGTGTGGCCACTTTCGAAACAATAGGCTTATGCTAAAGAGCTGGGCATCTCAGAATGGAAAGGGAAAATCCTTACCAAATTGTTATTGTCTTATCCCAGATGCCTTGCACCTGGACATTCCCCTGTTGTATTCCCAACATCTTCACAATACTGGGTACTACGGCAGCCATTATCCTTTTGTCACCTAAACACTAAGCCTATTAACTTTATCTGGACTTCATTGTTCGTGTTGCAACTCCCATTGTCTGCTTGGATGGGATAGCAATTCACACCCATACCTACAGGATATTTTTTGGGTATAAGAACTCCCAATTGTGAGCAGTTAAGCACAGTCTCTTGACTTCCTGAATGCCACGCTGTCCATTTGATTCCTGAATGGGAACAGTCCCTAGGTGCCTACATAAGCCACGTCACTGCTTTCCTCACTGCTCTCTGGACCTATAGGTATCACCTCAACCCTGAAAAGTCCTCTATCCACACTTTCCTCCCTTTACCTTCAGCTTTACCTTTACCCTGTGTGTGTGAGAGAGTATTTGGATCTTTGTGTGCTTGTGTGAATCTCTTTCAATAAAAACACATTTTATTTTACATTTGGAATCTCTAGCTGGTTCTGTCCTGCAGGACCCCAGTAACATAGGTGGTAAATCTAAAGTTACCCCCCCTCTTGCTGGCCTCCTGATTTTTGAGTTAATTAATTCCCCTCTGTCACATGGAGGTACTAGCATCATGGGTGGACCGCTTAGTCACCCATATTTTGGGTCAACACTCTTGCTTTACAGCCATGGCAGCAGTGATGGATATGGGGGTGGAGAATAAATATTTATCCGCTGCTGCACATAAATATCCTATGTAGGAATTCTTTCACAAAAGCAAAAGCTTTGTGAGAAAGGCAGCTCCTGGCTGGTAGGGTTAAAATTGAGCAATCCTGATAATAAAGCTCAGTAACATTTCCTTCCAACATTATAGGAGTGGGGTGGAAACTCTGATCTATCCAACCCCAAGGCTATAGGGTTTATAGGCAGGCAGGAGGTCTTTGAACTGGAAGATGGATCCTTGTAAAATATTTAACCAGGGAAATGACACACTATAGGGCTTATAGGTAAGCTGAACACAAATCATGCTAAGAGATTTGAGTTGGGGGGAGGAACCTCAAGATTAACATTTTCTGTATCAAAGATTTTTGCAAGAAGAGGTAGACAAATGTATGAAAAAATCAGGTATAATAAAATTTGTATACTTTCATGAGAGCTGCTATTTTTATTTCTTTCCCCCCACTAGGAATTGAATACCAGTTATGTATTTGCTGTAGTTATATGCCTTCAAGTCAATTCTGAATTATGGTGACCCTATCCTAGACCTTTCTTGACAAGATTTATTCAGCATTGCCTTCCTTAAAGGCTGAGATAGCGGGATTTGCTCAAAGTCACCCACTAAGTTTCCATGGGTGAGCAGGGATTTGAACCCTGGTTTCTTAGAGTTCTAGTTCAACACTCAAGCCACTATACCACACTGGCTCTCAGTGACATAGTTATATAAAACATATTTCAAGGTCTGTTGCTTTTCAGTCTCTTCAGGCTGTTTTGTGGATAGAGCCTAGCTTGACTATTCCCTAAGCCTTGTACAGTGAAGCTTGCTGATATGAGCACAAACTGTTGTATATCCATCATCTGCTGCAGAGGCTTAGCAGCGCTACTGCAACCATTACATGACTGCCTAAATGCAAGACCTAGGCACATAACTAGAGCAAGCACTCCCTTCCCATTGCTGTTTTTTTAGACCACGTATGTCACAGGAGAACTCTGATTAACCCACTGGTGCTATACACTGAGTAACAATGGTTAGGAACTGTGTTCTTGCTATGTATGCAAAGGGCACAATTTCCTTTGCCTCAATTCAGGGGATAATGATAATGTGTGGATAATATTATTAAAACTATTATGTCACACTGAAGAAGAGAATATTCACAATAAATGCTCCTATAATGCATTGCTTTATAATAACACTGAGTGTATCCCAGAAGCCCTGAATCTCTTCACTCAGTCTCTCCCATGCACCTTACTTTACATAGGGTAGTCTTTTATTTGAAGGTATCTGTTTAAAAGGTGGCCCGTTACAATTAATTTTACAACAAAAGGAATTGTAACAAATTTCCAATCACCTGTTAACCCCTAGACAGCTTTTGCCATTATGGAGAGACACATTGTATATCTATTCAAATTACAACAATCATTTCTAAATTTGCATCTGTACTTATGTATAAGCAAATGTGATCTTATTCAAGTCTATGTGTACATTCTTCACTAATTTCCTTTTTTCAGAAGAAGCAACAAGGAAATTTAGCAGTTTTCTTCCTGCTACAAGGACTGAGATTTCCGCACCTTACCTTTTTGCGGAGGTGGGGACTTGAGGTCACGCGAGCAGCCTCTGGTGTGAGGTGCTCACTTCGCTTCTGCTTCCTCACCGCAGCTGGCTTGCCAGTCGCACAAATGCCGTGTGAACGCCCCGCCCCTTCCTACCGCTGCGCAACCTGGGAATTGCAGGCTAGCGCTGAGGCAGGAAGCGCAACTATCCCGGCTCCCGATGCACTGCACACCAGGTAAGTGTGCACGGGCCCCGGGAGCATTGTGCGACCATGCACCATTTTTGGCTTTAAGCCTAAAATGAAAAGATGCATGTGCGGTCCGCTTTAGGCTCTTGAGCGTTGCGTAAATGGGAGTGTGTCGTATGGACTGCTCCTCCCATTTACGCGACGCTCAAGGGGTCCTTTCGCTTTAGAAATGGCGTGCGAAAAGGGCCAAAGTCTTCTAAAGCTATTTACAAGCTTGGGACTTATTTGGCAGAAAATTCACAATTTTTTTCCACAGAAAACAGCATTTATGTGCAGAAAATGTTGTTTCCTATGCAGAAAATGTGACAGATACGGGTTAATTGTATGCAAAATTCACACAGCTTTCTGCACAAAACCCAGCATCTTCTGCATATGTAATGTTTCTGCACATAAATATTATTTTTGCATAGAAAATTTTGTTTCCTATACAAAAAAAAATTGTCTTATCAAAGTGTGAATTTTATGCAGAATAAATCCTGAATTGTGAAGATTCTCATCCGTTCAGGATTCTCCTTATCAAGTTTTCCCAACATTCAAGAAACACATTTTTGACCATTGTTTAAATATTTTCTAATGTCCCTTCTATGGCTACCCTGTCCGAAGAACAGCCTCTAAGAAATCTGAATACTGAGAACTACAAATGTTCGCATGGGAGCTGATAAAAATGATGCAGGCCGAGACCCATTAAGCCCATTGACTTTGACAGCAAAGTTACAGCATGGTCCAGACTGGAAACTTCTTTTCTACTTCCTCCTTGGGTGTGTAACAGGAGCTGTTGTGGGGGAGGCTTCTAGACACACCTTCAACCCCTAAGGGAAAAACAATAGCCTGTACACCCAGTCTGGACCATGTTTAAATCCTCATTCCCAAGGTGGTCTAGTGTTGCCAGAACATACCTGGGTGCACCCCCATAGTTATTCAGTGGCCAGAGCACCAGAGCTTTGACTAAGGGCCCTAAAACTGCTGTTGCACACTTGGCACAGGAGGAATTGTGTGAGGTAGTATTGGATACCTCCTTTGATAGTGTCCCCCATAATATAAACATCAGTGTACATGAGCAGCAGGATGTTACTCATAGTAGTATCTATAAGTAATCAGTGTCAGGAACAGCCAAGAAATCTCCAACAGAATAATTTAGCACAAGCCAGTGACAACAGAGCACCAAGCCCATCTTCTGCTGAACCGAGGAAGTGGTGAAGCAACAGAGAAGATGGTTTTCCCCAGCCACAAGGTTCCTTGCTCGAGGGTGGGGCATCTTACCTAAGAAAATGACAGAAGTCAAGAACAATAATACTGAAACCAGACTCATTGTGAGCCATAAGAAGATGGATGACTCACTTAGGAGGCTGATAAGTGATCTGTACAAATGGGTTCGATTTCATAATCCTAAAGTCTCCAGACAAACATGACTGAGCACTGTGGGTTCTGTTTGCTGGCTTGAAAATGTAACTATGCCATCAAGTAATCAAGAAAGGCTGTTACTTGAACAAGGGCACAGTGTTTTCCATGCTGGATGCTTTTCAGAGTTTGGAGGAAAGAGACGTGATGTGTGGAAAGAGTGAAGAAGAGAGCTGACCTTTAATACGATGTGGTCAATACCAGCTGTAAACTCAAGCTGTTTGATTTTATGTGAATTTACAACACTAGGCCACAGGAATTTATTCTAGCTTGCTAAAGGGGAAACATAAAGCTCTTTCTCTATACAACAGTTACTGGCTACTTCTAGATTACAAGGAGACAAGAGTGTGCTCACACATCCTTCCCCCACACCTCCCGTCTTGGTTTCCTATGATTTTAAGGGAGGAAATTATTTGAAAGCCAGTAGAACCTTGCTTGCAGATAACCAGGAGCAAACAGAAATCTACAGGAAGTGCAAAACTGACAAATCAGTATACCACAAGACCAGCTGATGCAAAAATAAGTCAAGAGTTGAGATCTAACAGACTCACACAGTTTTGTGGCTTAGTCGTCAGATTAATTTTAAACTTACTTCCTAATAGCTTGTATCTTTCCCCAAGATTTAGTTTTCTTGGTAAGCCCTAGAAGCAACTTCTGTCCCCAGCTGAAATCCAGTCCTTCGGCTCAGGTATCCCAGATATTTAAATTGCTCACCCCAGAAATTCCTAAACTGGGGAAGGATCAATTACTAGTTTTATTTACTGAAAGTCAACACTGTCCCCCAGCGGAAAAACTCTGTTACCAAACACATCTTACAATGGATCATTGTCACTCTTCCCTTTCTTTCCTATGAGAGTAATATCTTCTAAGAAGTCTTAGGGCCTTTCCGCACTACACTGTTATAGTGCTATTATTCCAACATTCTGTGGAATCCTGGGGTTTACAGTTTAGGGAGGGATATTTAGAATTCTCAGCCAGAGCTATTTGGCCTCAGTAAACTACAAAACCCAGAATTCCACAGGATGTTGAAAGTGAAATAACAGCACTATAACCATGTACTGCAGAAATGGTCTTAGGGTCAGTATGCACACCTTTCTTTCATTGTGGTACTCAACCTTGAACACACATGGGGTTCTCCCTTGAGATCTTTCCATCTAGACACTGAGCAGAATCAGATCTGCTTCACTTCAGCAAGGTGCCAGCATTATTTGCCCTCATTCAGTGCCCTAGATTCACACAGTTTCCAATGAAATAAAGTAACAACCTATTTTTTTCATAATAATTTCTTTCTTAATGGGTGAAAGCAAGATTTCATTTTTAAAAAATGCTACACCATTTGTTCCCTTCTGAGTTAGCTTTTATCCACTGAGATTTTCCACATTGGCCTGCAAGCTTTGTTAATGGTACCTTATTGCTTCAGTGGATGCTTTTATTCTCCATGCATCCCATGGATTAGAGGAACATGAGTACGGTAGTGGTGATATGGTGGTATATTTTTATTTGTTTAGGGTACATGAGGTGTTATACGTCCATAGCACCTGCATGCAGGATTCCAAATGGTAAAACACAACTGTAGTTAACCAGTTTCCTGTGTTGGGTATTATTATATTAGATTTTAAATCAACCTAATTATGTAGCCTGGAAAACACATTTTTTATTAGAACCAATAAAAAGCATCAACAAACTCTTCCAACTTCAGGAAGTCTAACTGGTTTAACAGCAAGTTTCTTGCCAAAGCGATGAGTAAGTTGGTATTGACACTTTACCAAGCTGGGAACAATCAGTTTAAAATAAAATGTTAGTCTCACATTAAAAACTCTTCATTTGATTTAACAGGGATTCCATTCATCTGTAGTACCTACCCAGCTTATTGTGGCATGAAGGGCAACTGTTGTGGCTAGGAAGTCCAGCTGCTATGAGCTATGCTTAGTGAGCAATGCCAGCTAGAAAACAAGTAGCCATTAGTTTTGCAACTCCATATTTTAAAATAGCATTTAACAGTTGTTACAGATTTCACTTGCATTTCAGAAGCAACTGTCACACAATAATTAATTATGAAGGGATCAGCTTAACTCTGCAGAGGCAACAGCTAGACTTCTTCAGGAGTTGGCCCCAGAACTGACCATATTCATGCAGTAGCACTGTCCATGTCTACCGAAGCACCATAGCACTAAGTCAATGGAGAAGGCACCAAAAAAAAAAAAAAAAAGAGCTAGCAGATTATGTGGGAACTGGTTACTATGGCTCATATTCATTATTGCAGTTATGGATCCATAACTGAGAATTATAGGTGGGTAACTGCTCTGTAATTATGTTAACCTATGTAAATGCTATCTCAGTTCACCTTAAGAGCCAGCTGCCAGACTGAGTGAAAGAGGTCCATTCAGCTGGTGATCTGGCTGCTAGGAAGAAAGCATTCTGACGCTTTCCCACCAGCAAATGAGGCTGCAACCACAGAAGTAGAACCCCTGCTACAAGTCCTAGTTGCGGCCTTTGTTCACTGGCATCAGGAATGGTGGAAACATCCTCTTCTTTGCCCCCTGATCATCAGCTGAACAAATCTCCTGATCCAGCTGATGGCTCTTAAGGTGGATACAGAAGGGGAGGGTTAGCCCAGGAGGCATCACTTAATTACATCGCCTAAACTAAGTAGCTGTTCTAGGATTCTGGTGAATAACATCTTGTTAGTGTCTAAGCTGCCCTTTGAATGTGATGACAAGTGGCTTGTCACAGTTCCCATGTGGTTTATACACATTAGATCAAATATGGCATATAAAGTGGCGTATGAAGGCCACTCAAAATCATAGAAGCATAGAATCATAGAGTTGGAAGAGACCACAACAACCATCAAGTTCAACCTCCTGCCATGCAGGAACATATACTCAAACTCCCCCCAGCAAATGGCCATTTAGCCTCTGTTTTAAAACTTTCAAAGAAGATAACTCCACCACACTCCCAGGAAGCATATTCCACTGTCAAATGGCTCTTACCATTAGGAAGTTCTTCCTGATGTTTAGGTAAAATATCTTTTTCTGCAGTTTGAAACCATTGTTCTGTGTCCTAGTCTCTGGAGCAGCAGAAAACAAGCTAGCTCCATCTTCAACATGACATCCCTTCAAATATTTAAACATGGTCATCATGTCACCTCTGGTTTCCAGGCCCTTCACTATTTTGGTCTCCCCCTTCTGGACACGTTCCAGCTTGTCAATATCCTTCTTGAGTTGTGGTGCCCAGAACTGGATGTGGTGTAAAGGTCATGTTTGACCTTTAATCCATCTGTTCCAGTATCACTCATGATGATTACTTTTTATAGCCTACCTTTTGCACCAATGAGCTAAGTGACCATACAACCTCACAAAACCTTCACAACAAGCCTGAGAAAGAGTAGCTGGCCTGGGATCAGCCAGTGAGTTTCTAGAACCCCCAAATTCCAGCCAAACACTTTAACCACTGCCCTATACTGGTTCAATGACTTGCTCTAAATGGAAGTGACTTTTCAGACTATCAGGCTGAGATTTTTGCAGTCTTGCTACCTGAAATTTTCATGTCAACAGATGCCTAGGACCCCCTATACATAAAGCATATGCTCTGCCACTAAGTTATAAGCCCCTAGACTTGATGCATGAGGAAAGCCCTCTTATTTTAAGCTCTGAGTAGCCTAATAGTGCATGGAATTCATTTTTAGTTATCACAGGGGGAAAAATATACTGACTGTGCACAGTTCTGAAGAGCAAGTTAGCATTCACGATGGAACTAGTAAATGGAAGGGTGAGACTGAGAACAAAACAGTGTACTTCAACAACAGTTCTAAACTCTATGCCAAAGAGTAAAAGTCACAAGAACAACCACTGATTAGGTAACAGAACTGCTAAGAAGGATTTAGAGATCATACTGAACAGATGCCAAAAAAAGAACCGGAAGGTAGCTTGGTCAAGATTTTGAGCTGCACAAAAATCTTTCATGTATGAGAACTTGAAGGAAAGTTGCTTTCTTTACATCACAGGCCCTTTTTGCACCAGCTTTCTCTCGCGAAATAGCCCCATGAGCCTCGCGGGAGTGGGAGCGTTGCTCTGCACGACGCACTCCCACTGCCGTGGCGCTCATGGGGCTGAAGCAGCGCGAGCGCGGATTTTTTTATTTTCGGCTTGAAGCGAAAATAAACGGCACTCGCGCAAGGCTCCCAGTGGCGTCCTGCACTTACCAGAGTGCAGAGCGCCCTCGCAGGCGGGTCTGTCGCGCTTCCTCCCCGCTTCCGCCCCCTGCGGTGCCTACAGCTCCCAGGGGGCGCTGTGGAAGCCGGGGCCATGGCTGAAGAGCGCCTGTCGCGCAAGAAGACTCCACTTGCGGTAAGGAGGTGGGGGGAAGCGGCGGCGTTTCTGGAGAGGGTTCTTGTGTGAGCCGCCCTCCTCCATCGCGCAAGCGCCGGCGCTGCAAAAAGGGCCACACTTTTCTTACTATATCCAATATAATTAAAGGGGCAAAGTTTAATAACTTGTTTAGTTTATATCCTACTTTTTTCTGACATAGGACCCAAAGCGGCTTACAATTCTAAAACAAGACAGGGTTAAACACCTGACTACAAAAAAAGGCAGAACAAAATTAAATAAGCTGTCATTTTAATCACTGATTGCCTGTTTAAATGAACAGTTCTTTACTTGCTTATTAAAGTAGAGCAGACTGGAGGCCAACCTGGCCTCCCAAAGACGGGAAGTCCACAACATGGAAGCAGCCACCCAAAAGGCTCTCCCTTGTGTCCTCACGAGACAGGCCTATGACAGTGATGGGAATGGGGGAAAGTCCCCTCAAGGATCTTAAGACTTAGCCAGGTTTATGTAGGGAGAGACAGATAGTCTGAGCCTAAGCAATATAGGACTTCAGGAAAACAATAGTCAACCCGCCACATTTCTGAGTTATTATTTACAAGGCACACATGTGCTTCCCCTTCACCACATTCCCTTGCATTTTGCCAGTTGCGGAGAAGGAAGGCAAGCATGCCTGGGCAAAAGGCAAGGGAATGGGGGGAGGGGGCGCACACGTGCGCACGTGCACACACACGCTCCTTCCTTCCTTCTCTACCTCCAGTGCTCTCCTCCATTCCCTTGCCTTTGGCCCCAGCATGGAGAATGTGCACGAAGGCAAAGGGCAAGGGAATGGAGAGGGAACCCCTCTGGTGTTCCCCTCTTCCATTTTCTTTGGCCCCAGTCCAAAGAATGCATGCTGAAACAAAAGGCAAACTAATTAGGGTGGAGGCACACGCACATCTTCCTTCTCCCCTCCAATGCTCTCCCCTCCCATTCCCTTGCCTTTGCCCTGAGTGTGGAGAATGAGCACTGAGGCAAAAGGCAAGAGAATGGCAGGGGGGAGCCATGGAAGGAAATGGGAGGGGAAACTCTGGAGGGAGTTATTTGTGTTCTTTTTCCCCTCACTTTTGTGAGGGTTCTGTGCCCCAAACCCTTGCAAAAGTGGAGGGACCACCATATAACAATTTCAAGTATGCAGGCTTTGATGGACATTTGCAAGAATTCAAAGTCTTAAAACAACCTGCCTCTTCCACCCCCTGCATTAATATTCTCTCTGCTTGATGCATACTGTCAACTCCAAAAGACTGGAGCCTTGGTTCACTGTTCCTGGGGGTCATTTGTGGCACCCTACTCACCAACTATATGCTTTGTATTTTGAAGCATTGGCAAGGAATTTCCCCAGAGTTGTGATTTCAAATTCATCTCTACCCATTTGGCACCATCTGTCCATTCCCAAGGAATGTACATAAATTAGTTTCAATACACATGCAGTGTTAATTTTATCATCTGGAGAAATCAGGCATGTATCTAAAAGCATGGGAGGAGGTTTCAGGAAAAGCTGGCTGCGATTTAACTGCTGACTACTAAAAATCACCATTATGCCTGACCTATACAACACACCCTTCTGAGAATGTGATTACTACTGCTGCTGATTAGAACTGGTGTGAACAAGTATACTGAGATTAGTATGTACTAGAGAGTGCAGAGTTATGTTTAAAGTAATGAGCCATAGTTAAGTTCCAAGGCTTCAAGAGCTGTTAAGGTACAATTAAAACTACAAATTCTATGAAAGTAAATCTTGTTTCTCTCATTATTCAAAAATAATCTTACCTGTTTGTACATTTAAAAAAAACTGTATTCAGAATTTGGCAATAACTGACTCAGGATGCAGCAGAGACAGTTAAAGTGGAAACATAGTGCTACAGCTGTATAGCATGAAAAGGGCCCCAGAGGTCTTGAAGTTGCCTGTCAATACCATGCTGTTCAACAACAGACTTGATAGCACACACAGAAGTCCATAACCAGAGAAGAGACAGCATTTCAATTCCATTAAGTTATAGTAATCATGTCTAAAATGTCATTGAGATGTATAGACAGTATATACAAATTTGATGGAAATATCCTCATTTTTGCTCTTTTTTCCCTTTTGAACATGTACACGTACTCAAACAGAATTGCTTGAGTTCAAGGGAATCATGCCTGCAACTCCAATTCACACAGGGATAAATTCTTCTGAGAGCAGTAATTCTAGCTCTTCTATACTCCCTCTATTTATTTTCAGAGCACAAGTGGTGTGCTGCTCCCAATTTTAATTCCAGAAGGAAGTGTGTCTTTTCTTCCAAAAAGCTGGAAAATGCTGCAGAATTTAGTGGCCTAAATCCTCTAAAAGCACCAGATCCCATCTGATTGTGAAAGCTAAGCAGAGTAAGCCCTGGTTAGAACTTAGATGGGAGAATGCCACAAATACCAGTTGCTGTCAGCTCTATTTCAGAGGAAAGAAGTAGCAAAACCTCCCTGGAGTACTCCTTGCCTAAGAAAACCCTATGAAAGCCATGGCATCTCTATAAGTTGATAGGTGACTTGTAGGCACACACACACATACGTTCTGAAGGTACCTTCCCCCACTGCCTCTGCAGCTTCACAGAGCTTTGCTTTTCTGTGAGAGTTATTGTCATTTCTGGCTCTGAAAACAGTTGTGAGATCATAGTGTTCTGTTTGCCAAAATGTGCAATAAATCTAAGGCCGTATTATAGTGTGCACTCTTCTAGTCACCAGAGGGGCCCATGAGCATCCAATATGATGCTCAGAAAACAAAGTACAGTGAAACACTGTCTACATCTCCCTCCATTCTTGTCACTCAGATAAATAATGATTCTTAGTGTAGGTTTCTAAAGCACCGCAATAAAAATTCCCTATGCACCAACAAAGAGGAAAGAAAGGCGGGGGGGATATTGATTCGACAGCCACAGTGTCATAATGGCTAAAAAAGGAGGAGCTCAGATACCAACGGTGTGGACATGATGGTGTTGCTCCTAGCAACCACGTGGGCCTTCAGACAATCTTATTTGCTGTAGCCGTGTGGGATTTCTGTCTAGGAAATTTCACAGGGTCACATACAGTTCAGCCACTACCAAGGATAGGCTGGGAAGAAAAATATTAGGTTTTTGCTGACCAGTGTGGAATTCTGTAGGTACCTTGCTGGTTTATATATCCTGTATGGAGTCCAAAGTTGCATTAGACTTTGGTTCCATTTTATTGCTGACCAGATGAAATTTAGAAATCACCTGGCTTGGGGATGTCGCAGTGCAGTCAGCCACATCATGGGCTCTCCTGGCAACCAGACTGTTCTTTGGTTAAAGCAAGGTAACTTACTGCTGTTATACGGAGATGCGGGTAAATGAGTCCCAATTGTCCCTCCTTATTTCCACATAAAGCTGCTTCAGGAAGCAAATATATGTCCGAAAAACCTACAAAGTAACAGCAGCAGGGGTGGGGGTTGGAGCAAAGAAGCTGTGTTTTCCTTGCAGCTAGAGGTTGGGATGGCAAACTGCCATTTTTTATTCTACCACAATGCTCCCAGTGTCACAATCATGTCATTCTGAGGCATTGTGGAAAAATTAAAATGGCAACTTGCTGATCCAGTCATCGCTGCCAAGTAGGCTCACAGACGGGGCATCGTTTTACCAATTCACCTCCCCCGCCTTCCAAACACCTATTGCTGACCCTGGTTATGTCCTATGAGCTTGTTCGCTTTTTTAATGGATCATTTTCAGTATAAATGAGCCCAGAAACAGCATCGTAGCACTAGAGATCCCTCCTAGTTTGCATGACAGAGTGAGAGAAATAGATGTTAGAGACATTGCAGGTGACACATAGAAAAGAGACTATAGTACATACCATGTGTCTGATTCAGTGCCTGCTTCACTGTACAACTTCCCACCGAAGTATCCAACCACTCTCAGCAGAATGCTTCCAGAAATATGGAAAAATACTAATACTGGAAGGAGCCATATCACGGAACCTAGCAACTTTTAACTGTAGTCTATTTATTTAATTTCTATCCCATCTTTCTCTCAACATGAGAGACTCAAATACATGGCACATATGTTTCTGAGAAGCACCCTTTTATTTTACCTCTCAAATAACTTCAGAACTGGAATACCCATACCTTTAATGATGAAAGGAGAAGAAGAAGTAGAAGAAAGCCAGTAGGCACAAAGTGAAAATATATTAACCATTTTTTTTTAAAAAAAAATCATGCCATTTCAAATAATTGTTCCATGACACACTGAAGATATTCAGTGATAGATATTCCTCTGCCCCTTTCACCTCCCTCTGAAACAAGGGGGGGGGATCACTGTACTGGAAAAAAAAAGGTTTGCCAGATCAGATCCTGAGATTTCAAGGTCAAAAACTGAGACCTTCTTGCACTCTCAGAGCTGGAGCTGGAGATGTTTTAAGGGGCAGCTGCTTATGATATCAATAAGACTGAGCTGTTAATTATTAACCACAGTTGCATAGTATATACCATTCAGATTAAAAAAAAAAGTCAGGTCAAATAAAGGAAGAAAATATATACACACACTTTTCAAGGCCCCACACTCATCCTGAGTTTCCTCCCTCTAAGAACTAGAGAAAAGAGACCAGGCCCTGAGATTGGAAATCCTAGAAAGAATATATGAAGGCTCATCCTACATAACCCCATGCGTCCTGACAATTCAAGTGCTGTTCTTACCCACTGCTGACTGTGTGTTTCTTGGCTATGTGAAGGTTCTGTACATATATATGCACAAACACACATATGCATGTAAACCTATAGCCATCAGACTTTTGGCTAGTGGAGGCAACAGCCAGTGTACACAGATGGTAGTGCTGGGAACTGTGCAATACATATGTTTTGGATGTGTGAGCTGGTTTGAGTTAACCTCTAATATCTGCATTGTAAGCCACCAATGAGGTAAAAGTTGCCAGCAGTCACAACTTAGCATGGCTACGTCTTAAAATAAAAAAGTTCTGTCATATCTAATTTAGGAAAACATACAAAACCCTGAAAATTGTATTCTTCTACCGAACTGAAACAGAATGTTCAACCTGTTCCTGAAATATAGAATGAGCCCCAGATCATTTGAAATCATTCCGTGAATAAGACACATTATAAAGTAATATTGCCTATTCTGGAGATAGTATGAATCTAATTATTTATCACATATTGCATTTGCTCAAATTCACAACCCCGTTCTGTATATGACTCTTTTAAAATAGTATACTGCAGTGAGTTTGTACACTTTCTACCTGTCACACAAGCATGTCACAGAAGCAGGACCGGCACGAACTGTTCTACCCATGCCATCTAGATCCTGATGAAAAGTATTATTCTGAAGTTTCCATGTACAAAATTATGACAATATTCCAAATCATAACTGAAGAGTTGAGTAGCACAGGGACTTTTTATTTATATTCTTTTCATTTCTTGTTGGCTTCAAGTTAAGTCTGATTTGTAAATCTTTCAGTCTCTTCCAATATACATTATCTAACCTTCATGCCAGTTGCCTCCTTCGAGAGTAGCTTGATTAAGAAATGCTGAGGCCGTAAACTCTGTCAAGCATTACTAAAGATAAACCAAAGCCCCTTTCTTTTGGTGTTTGGAATTTTTGTATTCCTGTCATGCTTTGAGTCCCCTCAAAATCTGAGGTCCTAAATGATAGTGTGTGTAAATCTAGCACTGCAGGCAGACAGCTTTCAAGCACTCCATACCTTCCATTAAATTAAGTTCCAGTCTCTACAACCCACCCTCCAGTTAGTAATGTCTAGGAATCCCTCTGAAAAGTTCTCAGCTCCCAAGGTTGTACAGAGCAAGATAAAAATGAGTAGAAATTTTCTGACAGAAGCATAGGTCTGCTTTTCACAGGGTTGGATCTTGATGTACAATGTATTTTCCCATGATGTACAAGAAATGCATATCTAAACGACTTACAAGTCAAGAGGTACAAATAATCAAAGGTTAAATCTCTACATACTAGCTTTACTGTAATGTATAAAGCAGACCTTAAAAACTACAGGAAGTCGGAGTAGGGCTTCCAGAGTTCAGTAGGTGGGACTTGTGCCATCAGCACTCACTTTCTCCTTTTCATCTTTCCCTTCACTCACACATTTTTCACTATATGCTTTGAACCCCAAACCATCCTGAACCTGTCCTGGAAATTAAGTACAATTTGGTGGAAAAAAGCAAGCTCTCTACCTCTAAATTATACCTCTGGAATAAATGCTGGAAAGTTCTGATTGCAGAAAACAGAGAGAGAAAGGGAGAGTTTAGAGTTTTTAGCTTGCATATGCTTATTTCATTGGAGCCTTTTTTGTCTACTGTTGTTCCTGTACAGCAGATAATAACTTTGAACTTTCAAAAATACACAGAAAATAAAGCAAGAGTAACAAGGCAGTCTTTCTCTTCCTTTATCTACACAGATCCTGGCGGATGGATTCAAAGTTCCTGAACAAGTCTTTTAGTCCACTCACCTGTGTACGACGTCTTTCTCATGCTGCCCTTAGCCCAGCTGTTACATAGGAAGAGAGTAAAAGTTTCTCCAAGCTACTCTCGCAAATAATCCCCAGGGTGATAACGCAACCGCTTTAATAATCCTTTTGTTCCAGCAGGCAGAGCTCAGCAGGGAAAGCACACTCCTCCTACACATTGCATGTACACACAGACAGAGGAGGGAGTCCACAGCACTCCCATTAATTAGAACACACCTTTTCTAATCTGATATACAGTTGTGGGTTGTTCCAACTAGGCTAAAGCCAAGGGAGGCGGCTGCGAGGAGAGCTCAGCTGCAGCAATACTTTAACCTTTTCCCCCTCTATGAGCAAATTAGCCCTGACACATGTTCCTACTCCTTCCGGCCCTCTAGATTCCCTCCAGGTTTAACCTACGTGTACAGAGAGGGAGGCCTTTTTGACTTCCCACCCCACTGGGTCCTGTACACCCATTTGCTGTCTTTTCTGCTCTGTGGCTCAGGTCAGAGTTGGGTTCAGACAAGAGGCAAGTAGGATCTAGTTCAAAGTACATTGTGGCCTGTCACCCTGTATACAGTAAATAGAGCTCCTCCACCACCACCCCGCCCCTTGAAAGGCACACAGGGGAAAAAGTGGTTTGCTCAAGGCAGCGGGTTATGCAAACAGACTTGCTCAGATCCATGCTGTAGACTTAAGAGACTACCGTGTATGTATGCAACAAGCCATTTATTGCTTGCAAGGGAAGTGGAAGACTGCTAAGTGGCATGCCCCATATGTATCTGAAATGCTACACAATGGAGCTAATCTTAATGTTTTATTTCTAGGAGGCTTAAGTTTTGATACTGTTGCAACAATAAATGCTTTGAGCCAACTTGGGTCGAGCAGTGGGAAGGAAGGGGAGAGAGAGGGGGGGAGAGAGAGAGAGAGAGAGAGAGAAAATAGTCACGTATCCCAACATACGGTTCCCATATATTATGGCCTGGCCTTGAGTGTTAGGTAGCGTTGCTAGAGTAAAAACTGGAGATGGTTCTTATACCCTTAAATGGTTGTGCGGAAGAGCAAATTTCAGCAGATATTGCTTGTTATCTGGGCCCTTTTCGCATACCACCTCCAATGCAAAATGGCCACAGGATAGTGATGACAGTTCTGCATTATGTCGTTGCGATCTTGTGGCCATCCCATCGCAATCATGGATTAAATCATGTTCAGGTTTCTCCTGAACATGACCCACAATTGTGGAGTCCTTCCGCATCCCTCCCACACTTACCTGTTGTGTGCAACATCAAAAAGCGCAATGGCTGCGCTTCCTCCCCCAGCGCAGCCTGGGAAACTGCCAGGGTGAGCTGCAGAAGGGAGGAGCTGAGCCGTCACGCTTCCTCTCATCCAGCAGGAAGCCGGTGCAGAGGGAGAATGCAGCAGCAGACATGATTCCCTCCCAGGAGACGCTTTCCTGGGATCACCAAGCAATGGCTCCAGGAGAAAGGTGATGTGGGCAAAGGGCCCTGGTTGCCTGACGAGCAGCTGCTGTTGAAATCCCCTCTCCTACACCATCATGAAAGGTAAAGGATCTATCTCCAGTTTTTACTCTGGCAACCCTGGATACTCATGGCCTGCATCCTGTCCTCAGAGTAAAGACAAAAAGGTCTCAGAGGAATAGCACTACCTTGAAGTATGTATGCATGTGCGCATTCCTCATTTTTTAGATGTGGTGTTTTTAATTGGAATGGCATGCTCTGTGCAACCATGGTTCACACTTAGGGTATTGTGCTTGATGGCATGGCTAGGACCTGCCACCTGTTGACACCACCATTGAAATATTACCAGGGCCCACCCCCTGTGACATCATAAGTGGCTACCCCTAGGTCTCAGGTATTGGCTGAGACGGTCTTCATCTGCAACCCTATTCCAGGAAAAAATACATTGTAAGGAATTAAGAATCAGACAAATACATTGTAAGGAATTAAGAATCAGACAAACAATACAGGTTGGAATTCAGCATTGCAGTTATGGATGCCTATCCTTAAGTTACAGATCTGTAATTGATCTGTATTCATGAACACTTCATAGCCATGATTGTGACACTATTGCCCTCCCAAACCTAGTTTACTGGCCAGCTACTAGATCAGGCAAAGGAGATCCATTCAACTGGTCACTGGGGCAGAGAAGGACATTTCTACCCACTCTTCCTTCAGTGAATAGGAATCAGAAGCAGCACCCCTGTTGCAAGTGCTAATTATATCCTTGCTGGCTGGCAGAAGATTGGAAATGGCATCCTACAGAATGGACCTCCTTCACTCAATCTGGTGGCTGCCCAATAAAATAAGTTTGCGTGGGCCTCTACCAGGAGATGCTACTTAGTTAAGCATACATAATTAAGTAGGCAATGCAAAATTTCAGCCACAGAAAATATGGGAGAAGGGGGCAGAAAATTAAAAGTTAGGAAACAGTCAGAAATATTCCAGATCCTACTTCCCCCTTGCACACATACTTTACTGAGGAGGCATTGCTGAGGCTAAAAAGTGGCCAGCCATTGCTGTGTAGCACAAGAAATACCAGCTGGCTGTTTTTCAGTTTTATTTTTAAACAGTCTATGGAGAGGTTTTGTTCATTTACGCACATTTATTTTTTGGCTGTAACAATTATATGGTGAAATCAGGATTGTAAAGAGAGCACCACCTTTTTTTTTCACATTCATTTTTAATGTTTCATGCTACAGGGCACACATGCACTAAATTCCTTCAATCTGGATGGATTTTTCCCCCCTTGTTCCTCATTACTACATGACTACAGATGCTTGAATTCTTGCAGTTGGGTGACTACACTACCCAATGGTCCTATGGCCTTTTTATTCAGATAAGACTTTGCCATCCAAAGTTTAACTCTTGCTGATGTGGGGCTTTGAATCCTTGGATGTTGTTTTCTTTTTACTGATACATTGTGTTTTCAGTCTGTTTTTGTCTGATTTCACTAGTGGTAGCTGCCATGACTACCTCTTATTGGCAGTCGTGAGTGGGGGTTATAAATCAACTTCTTAACTAACTTTTTCGCTTGCTTCTTATAAAGGTTACACAACATTGGCTGTAGGCTTTTTATGTTCCATTTTAAAGCATGTGTAATTGTGAGATTTGCATCTCCATCAGGGCACCTTTTTGTATTTGCCAATGAAAAGGCCATGCATATGTTCCACTGTCATGATTCATAATGAAAATCCATGGAATGAGGGGGTCATTTAGAAGAACCATCAATCCCACCCCCATATGCAAGAAATGAAGGGAAATCCTAATGTGGAATATACCCAGGGCCAGTTTCACTGTAACCGTATGCAGAGCAACGATGACTGAGAATGCCAGTGTGTGTTGAGAACTGGAGTGATGTTTTCAAGAACAGGGCCTGCAGACCTTGCAGACTGTCAAGCCAACTTGAGTCCACCAGCTATGTATTGTCACTTGCAAAGTGATTGAAAAAGCTCACCTACCTGAGTAGACCATTATAACAGCTGGTACACTGTATCAGCTGACTAAAGGCCCATTCACACCAACTCATTATAGCATGGTGATTGTACTTTGACTACCATAATTCCACCTGGAATTTACAATTCAGGGAGAGGCAGTTAGAATTCTTAGCCAGAGAGCTCTTATAACTGCATGCCTTTAAGTCATTTGCAACTTATGGCAACCATGAGGCAAACATATCACAGGGATTTCTTGGCAAGGTTAGTTTGGGGGGGGGGTTGCCATTGCCTTCCTGAGGTTGAGAAAGTGTGATTGTCCAAGGTCAACCAGTGACTTTCTGTGGCTGAGTGGGGATTTGAAACCTGGTCTCCAGAGTCATAATCCAATGCTGAAACTACTGTACTATGTTGACTTTTTAAAGTAATGATATACACAAGTGGAACTTTAAGAAATAGGTCAGGTATGTCATATATAAATACCCCCCCCCCAAAAGTTGGAACTTTTTAGAGACTATTTGGAATTTTATTCCAAAATGCATCCATGGAGGACTTTTTCTTTCACCCACCTTCATTTTTCTTATGATTTCCATTTTGGTATCTAAACTTCTAGGTCTATTTTGTTTTAACATGCTTTGGGGGGCTGGTGAGGCAGGCTTATTGCCTCTTCTCTTTTCTCTATTTTTTGTTATTTGTTCCTGCTGTTTACCTTGTCTGTTGTAGGGAGGCACAAACAGCTACAGTAGGATTGGGTAGAATAGAATCCCACTTTTCTCCAGCAAAATAATTTATTGCATTTTTACTGCAGACATGCTGCGTCAACCTAACAGCAAAAGTCTGTTTTTCCAGCAGTCCTTCACTATGCTTCTAAAGCCCACAGTGATTAAAAAACAAAAAAACTTCCAGCTAAGCACAATGACACCAGACAAGTTCAGGTTGCTGCCCACAAGACTGAAAGGCACACTCTTCTGTATGAACTCTCCACTATAGCCTAAAGCCCTTCCTTCTGCCCATCCAGATGTTCTCACTCTTGATAGTGAGGAGAGCAGATGTAGGAAAGCAGACCTCAAGGAACTCTTGTATGTGCACACTGGAGGAATCCACCGTTTTCTTATCTGGGTAACAGAGCCCACAAAACCTTCTCTATTTTTTACAGTTTGATAAAGGAAAGAATTTCAGCGGATGCAGCCTATCATTTAAGAAAGCTGTACCTGATGAAATTCCCCCTTTTTCTGTATTACCAAAGAAAAGGTGGACAATAAGCCCTGTCCTCCTGAGAAGGAGGAATCAACTGATATGGGCTCTCCCATGGTGTGCTTCAGGAACTGCCCGTCACCACCTGTTATTAAAGGCCTAGGAACACCTTTTGAAGCCAGTGTTGGCAAACATAGAGTCCTTGGCAGAGGCAGATCTCTTCTTTCCTCTTACTCTGTATCTGATTTATGTTACATAATTTCGGCTACCATTCACAACAATATAAAATCCAGTTTGAATAATCATATCTGACTACTCTGTGGCTGAGTGGGCAAGACTTTTCCTCCCTCAAAGAACATCCCAAGTGCTTGTCTTTTGTCCGGGTCTCACACACATACAAAGAGAGACAGAGAGAGAGAATCCTACACTAAGGAATTATATCTAATCACAGTGGTTTCATAGTTATTAGTACTAATCTAGGTCAGTTGCCTGCCATACTTCTTTCCTGCCAGAGGCCAAATAAAGAAAAATGCAGGAATCTAAAAATATCAAAAGAGATTTTAAGAAAAAAAGAATAAGGATAATGGCTAGTTGACATAGATTCTTTTCCTTTTCCTCTTCTGCCTGGAATCAGAATTGCCAAGAGGCTTGGCCCTTTTGCTGGAGAAGGCAAGTTAATGTTTAATATAACACTGATCCCACAGGCATCAAACAAGGAAATCTTTTTTAAACCTTGTGTGTATGTGCGTTTAGAAGAGGAAGATCATTGGGAAAATTCATGGTTCATTAAAGAAAAGGGATTCAAAGAAATAGCAGGGATCAAACCAGAAGTTAGGCAGGCAAGGTGCAGCAGCTGCCCCCAGGTGTTCAGCTCTGCCAAAACATCTCTTCCTGGAAAACTTCTTCCTGGAAAAATACCCCCAAACACACCAACCAGTGCTACTTGTTCCTCTACTACAGCCTTCTCAGTTTTCCTGGTTTTGCTTCCCCAGTCCATAGCTTTCTAAAGAAATAAACATCTCACTATATTCTGGGCAGCAGTTTGGTTTTCATGTACCTCTTACAGGCGCACAGTAGGCAGAAATTTAACTGGTCAAACACGTTTTCTAAAACTGAGATGCAACAATGGGAAAAGCTACATACCTTTAATTTCTTCCTACTATTTTGTAAATATTAAAGGCACTGCTGTCAAGAGACGTTTAAAAAAAGGAGGCAAAAGGGGAGTTTTCTGCATCAGTGAAGCAGTGCACTGGTTCAGAGCACTCATGGCAGGTGGGCTGATCCCTGTTTGGCCACATAGTGGGCTCTGGAAATTTCAAGATCAGGCTGGAAAGCAGTATACTCCCTACATGGCAGGAAATCGCAAAATTTCAGGAGACCAGATGAAGGTGTGGCAACTGCAAGTCATTGGGAGGCTTTGGTGGCTGTTCAGAGCTTTTGGATGCTTGAAAGGCTACTAAACTAAGACCCAGCTGCACCGGCATATCTCCAACATCCCCTCCTCCAATCCACACTGATTCCTTGCATTTGAGGGATCAAAAGGAAAGAGAAAGTACACTCAGGTAGGGAGAGGTCTCTAAGTGTCAGATCTCCTGACTGAACTATAAAACTTGGAACCAGCCCTGAGGTATGGCTTCCTACACCTCTTATTCGGAATACACAGTTTCTCCCAGTTTCTCATTTTTCCAGTCTTGGGCCATTTCTGCACAACACTGTTATAGTGCTATTATTCCACTTTCAACATCCTGTGGAATTCTGGGGTTTGTAGTTTACTGAGGCCAAAGAACTCTCTGGCTGAGAATTCTAAATGACCCTCCTTAAACTTCCAACCCCAGGATTCCACAGGATGTTGAAAGTGGAATAATAGCACTATAACAGCATAGTGCAGAAATGGCCTTAGATTTGTGTTGCCCACTGCCCCCTCAGTTTGCCTCTGTGTGTGATAAACTATGCACATTTCTTCTAATATGCACAGTTTATGTACAGACATATGCTTAATATATACATATTTTTGCAAGGAATTTTCTATAATATAATTCATTTTTGCATGGTATTCCCACAAATACATGTATTTAATAAATGCCAAAATCCTCTTGCTTTAGCATTCTGTCAACCCAGCAAAATCTCAAAGAATATGGAGTGTGTGCGCGTGCGTGTGTGCACACTACTGCTTTTCTAGCTCAGTATTCTAATGTCAGTCTAGCTATTCAGAAGGCTCCCAGAAAGAGTTCTTACGCTTGTCCTTAAAACTGCCTCAGCAACGGGTTGCTGCTGGATGCAGGGGCTGGTGTTAGTATTTAGACTTGGTATTCTTTCACCACATCTATCTGACCATTTAGATTTAGAACAGTTTATTTTCTGGTCGAACGAAAAACAAGCAGCACATGCATGTGGGTAAATTGTCATACTGGAGGCACAATGGGTTTAAAGATCACTTCCCATTCCTTGTACTGGTCAGATCAGGCTGCAGTAGGGCTGGGCAGGCGCCACTTGCCACAAATACATTGTGTGTGTATGTGCCTTCAAGTTATCTGTCAACTTACAGCAACTTTTTAAATTTCATAGAGTTTTCTTTGGCAAGGAATACTCAGAAGTGGGTTTGCCAGTTCGTTTCTCTGAAATATAACCTACAGTACCTAGCATTCATTGACCCATCCAAGTACTGACCAGGGCTAAACCTGCTTATCTTCAGACCAAATCTGGTGCCTTTAAGAATATGAAAAATCACCTTAAATTTTACCCCTCTCTTGTGTGCTATAGCTGTGCTAGGGAAGTCAAACAACTGTATGTCCTTCTTGTAAACAATTACATTGGAAACTGGTGGAACAATCTTCCAATGATCTTATAGGTGGAACGGAAGGACGAGGCATCTTCATTCATTTCATTCTTCTAGCAGTCAATGAGTTTGTGTAGACTATCCCATTACTTCCACAATATGACCATAAAGAAATTTTACAGGATCTCATAAGTGGCATCTCTGTGTGCTCAGTCCCAGCAAATTGTGTAGTGACTGCATTGACCCACCTAACATGCTGGAGGAACTATAAAATCAGGGCAAGCATGGCTGAATATTCCCACAGAGAGAGAGAGAGAGAGAGAGAACAGTACATTATGACTGAAGTAACGTATGTAGGAATATCTATATTAAGCAGAGTGCAGTGGGTCTAGTGCAACATGAGTTTGTGGTAGAAACAGGAAAATTGACTCTGCATGTTCTTGTGAGGGGGAAAAAAATTAGAAAAATATATGTTTATTGTTTCAGGAAATCCATCTTAGGATAGGAAAGGAAACAGGCAAATGATGTTGACCTAAACTGGTTAGAAGAGTCCCTAAAAGCTGTCTCTCATGTGTGGGTGTAAGCTAGCATCCAGGGCTAGGGATGCAGCCTTTCAGAACAAAGGAAAGCAATGAAGCTAATTTAATAAGAGAAAAGTGATGTCTGCAAATAAGAGGGAAGAAAAAGGCATAGACTTAAAGAAAGATAAAAGAGGTGAAAAAAACAAGATGGGCATTATCTAGACTCCTCCATCTCTCTCATTAACCACTTTACAAGCATTGATGCCTCTTTGTTTCCAACAACATATATCCCAGATCTTATCTCTTGAACTCAAAGTTCACCATAGGTTTTCAAGACATTTTCCATGCTGGCTTGGGCCAGACTCTTAACAGCTTAGCATTACCAAGGTTGTTGTGATAAATACCTTCATACGGCATCCTAAATATGGGATCTATAAAGCTATGGAGTTTGGGTTAAAAGTGCTCTCGGTGCATTCAGTGAACCAACGTACCAAAAGAACCACCTTTTTTTTTCTCCCTTAAGGCCAAATTTTCAGCAAAAGCCAGTTGTGAATCATTTGGCTAGAGGCAATGACATCATCTACCTAAATCCTTGGAGCAATTTTGCTACTTTTTTTTTTTAAAAAAAATCTCTTATTTGTTTCTAAAAATAAAATAAATACAAAGCAAAAGGATTGTATAAACAGCCAAAAGTACATGTGGCACTTTTTAAAAATAGAAAGGGTGGAGGGCCAGCTGCAATGTGGAGAAAGAGGCAAGGACAGATGGTTGACCCTGTGTTCAGTTTGACAGAATATATGGCCACTAGAATGTATGAGTCACTAGAAATGACAGTAATGTTCAATTGAGTACAAGGCGGCAGGAAAGGAAGAAGATAGCATTACAAGTAGGAGATTCAATCAAGGAAGTGATGGCCCTCAGTGCGCAAGATCTCAACAGGTCTGTTAATAACAGGGAGTCTTGGAGTTCTCTTATTGATAGAGTCACCATAACTCAAAACCAATTTGATGACAGCTAACAGCAGCAGCAGCACAGTGGCCTATCTAGGCTCAACAGCGCCTAGGCCAAGCGTGGAAGTTGTGCCCCAGATGCTGCCGCTGCCACCCCCCCCCACACTAGGCCAGGAAGGATCCCAGTGGGGGTGGGGGGAGCATGTGGGGGGCAGCAGGTGGGAGGGCTGCTGCTGCCAGCACCACTGCCCCCCTGCACCAGGCCAGGAAGACCCTGGCACAGGGGTAAGGGCAGGTAGGGAGTTGGCAGGTGGGGAGGCTGCTGCTGCTGCTACCTCTGCTGTCACCTTCCCTCTCATCGGGCTAGGCAGGACCCCAGTGGGGGTGGGGCAGTGGGGGCAGACAGGGCGGAGGGCAGGAGGCAGGGGTGGGTGGGCAGGAGGGCCGCTGCTGCCGCCACCCCTCAGTACTGGGCCAGGAAGGACCCTTACAGGGGCAGGGGGCAGTGGCAGGCCAGGCCCGGGTGGGAGGGGTCAGCTTTTCATCCCCCCAGCATTGGCACTTGGGGCACATACCTCAGTTGTCCCACCCTAGATAAATGCCTCTGTAGCAGCAACAACAGCAGCAGCAGCAGCAGCAATAACTTGCCTATTAAACAGATTGTAAAGATGCGACCATCCCCACAATGACAAGCACAGTGGGATTTCTCTTTAACTATTGCAACTGTCTTCAGCCTGTCTTCGTGATCTTCACACCATGTGATGATCACAATACATGAGGCACATATCCTTACAGATTCTGTGTTGGTTGGTTGGAAGATTTGTTTGCTACAGGTATTTCATATGGTTGGAAGATTTCTTTGCTACAGGTATTTCATAACCAGCTTTTCTGCCCACAGACTCCTATAACATCAATTAAGATGTTGAAAAACCTGTAACAATAAGATGAGAATAAAGGAAATAATAATCAGATTAACAAAACCAGCAAAGCACTAGGCTCTGTCATAGAACTTGGTAAAAGACTATAGATCAGTGAACAATTTTAAAAGAACCAAAAATGCCTGGGTAAAGAGAAAGGTCTAGTCTGATGCTGGAAAGACATGAAACCTGGCACTCAGCTAGTCTCCCTGAATGAGCATTCAAGAACCAGTTCTTTAACAATGAAAGGGCTCTATCCTCTGTCCCCCAGTTGCCATTCCTCTTGCTTCCAAAGATATTGTGAAAGTAACATACAAAACAGGACTTAGACAGCTTTACTTGGTGGTCCTAAGCAAGGAAGAAGCAAGAGCCTGAGACCTTCCAAGTTGCATTGGAGTCTAGTTCCCATCAGCCCCAGCCATGACACTCATTGGTTGGGGGTGATGATAGCTGTTGTAGAGCAACATTCTGGAGGGCCTGTTTTCCTCCCCCTCATGTACCTGATAGTCTTTGTTCTAGGCAATCATCCCAGTACAAAAGTAGTGCCTGTAATTTAGTACTACCTGAGGCTTCTAGATAATGTTCCAGACCAACTGAACTTCCACCACACTGCAGTAATCCAAATGAGAAATGACCAAAACTCAGAAAACCAGAGCTGGACTATCTTTCTCTGCGACCTGGGATGACAAAAAATGCCTGACATCATGGAAGCCACCTGGAATTTCAGTAAGAAAAGGTTCCCTACAACATGGATCATTCAGGACAAGGCAACTCACTCAGGGAAAGCTGGGCATACTATCTTACAATAAGCCAGTCACCAACCTCATTGACTGGACTGAGCTTCAAAGGTTGGTCCTCATCTGATGTGTTACTGACTGCACACATTTACTGATCCACACGCTGGAGATTCTGGGGCTGAGAGTGTGTGAGATGCTGCAGGTTTTGTCAGACGTACCAAAATGCATTGCTACATTCCTGTCTAAACTCCCATACCTACCTCAACCCTAGCATTCTGCCCATACCACCAAAATATAGCTGTCTGTCTGCCCCAATAACCGGAAACCTTCAGTCTGTACCCTACCTTGCCAGGCAGAGGTTCTGCTCACACCCCACAGCCTGCTTCTGCTCCCCATCATTGGAAGACGCACCTCTAACAAGTACGTATCACAGTGCTCTAAAGAAATGACTTTTTGTAAACAAGTCACTTCTTTAAGTAAACAAGAAAATCTAGCCTTTCCATTTTTCACCTGAGTTTTGTGAAGACTTGTTGTGTGACATATGTTTTAAGTTCAGAAGAGATCTTCCCCCAGGTTAATAAACGTTCCACTGAAGAAGGAAGAATACACGCAGGAATATACCAGATATGCCTCAAGCAGAGTGGCCGGATGCCCTCTTTTCCCCATTAGGTGGAGGGGGCCATGGAAGAACAAAGGGGAGATGAATGGAGATGATAAGAAGGGGCAAAGGAACAGGGGGTCAGAGCTGCAGAGGCACTAGCTGCCAAGCAACCATCCTCGTATTTGGGAAACAGCTTTGCTGGTGGATGTCAGGATGGAAAACAGAGTGATGAAGCTGTAAATCATCCACCTCCACCTCCCCATCGTTGTGTTTGTTTTACTTCTGGCCCTGCCAGCTCCATTCCAGCATACAGTATCTCCTCTTCCATAGCTACATGGCTGGAGGGCACACAGAAACTTTTCCACCCAGCTTAGCTTCCTTGTCAGGCTCTCCAGGCTAGCTCTTGGCAGGATAGAGGGATGAAAAGGAAGCTGCCAAAGCAAACAGTAGGTGTGCCGTGCCACCCAGTTGCTGGCAGGGAAGAGGGAGCTGAATGAACAAGTAAAAAAAAACCCCAAAATATTAATTGTAAAAGAATTCGAACAGGAGAGATGGGACAACAGAAATGGAGATGGCAGCTGCAGCACTCTGACAGCCAAGGGATCTCACACAGCTGCAGTCAGTCTGTGATCCTAGCAAATTCAGGAGAAGCTACATGGCTGATGGCAGAAGCTGACTTGCCCTGTCTATTTTGGTCAAGCCAATGGGCTGGTGGCCTGAGTCACCAGAAAGGAGCTTGTCTCTCAAAAATCAGGCTAGCAATCAGTCATGCAAAGCCAGTGAGAGAGAAATAGAGGTGGTTATATTTTGCAGAACTGATTTTGTATCCTGAATGTAACAATAATTAATAATGACCATTTTAGCACAGTCTTGGGGCAGATGCTAGCCAACCAAGCTGATTAACTACCAAGCACAGCAAGGGAGAAGGCTATAGTCACCAAATGTCAATTAGATTCAATGGTATGGGTTTGTTTGTTTTTTTAAAAAAAAGGGATAGATTTAAGCCACACTTACTCATTCATGGTAGGCCTATGCACTTACTTCTGAGGGAAGAAAAAGAGGAGGAGGAGCCAAGGGGAGGAAAGTAAAGTTTAGTCCAGGAATAGGTATCATTGTTGAACTACAGTACCCAGCATTGCTTACTACTAGTTATTCTGGCTAGGGCTGATGGGATTTTCAGCCCAACAACATCCATAGCTTCACAGTCCCTGCTTCTGCTTCATTATATCCTATGCATTTACTGTAGTGTGTAGCATCAACTTTAGGCCAGCTGCCAAGGAGGTGCTATCTTAACTTTTCTATCCATATGTCTGACATTTTGAGCTAAGAGGAGTTTTCCCTTTCCCCCAAGAGCCAGGTGAGTCGTGGGTCTGCCTTTTCATGTTTTGTTGTGTGTGCTCCACTGCACGGAGACGATGGTGCTCTGACAGCAGCATGAATGGACAGCTCCTCATGGAAAAATCGCCTCAGAACTTGGATGCGTTTCAGGAGAAGCCGGTGGAACTGCCTTCCGCCAGCAGCTGCACAAATGGAGCAGCATGGAATTTCCTCTCCATCACTCAGTCTTTGGATCTGAGGGAGACAATTTTGCAGAGACAGACAGAGCACAAACTGCCATCTACCCAGAAAGCTACAGAGTGCATTTTAAAAAAAAGTAGTTTGCACATACCTCAGAATCTCTCATGGTTCCATCTACTCAGCAGGACCCAAAAAGCAAGTGAGGTTGCTTTATCTAACCTAGGAAGGGCCTACTACATGCAAACTGGCACACACACACACACACATACACACAAGTGCACGTGAATAAAAAATCAAATTATTCAGAAAACTGAAAAAGGAGTCCCTTTAGAGCTTAGAAATGTGTCTCTTTTTTACAAAAAACTTCAGGTCCCAGAATCCCCAAGCCAGCATGACCAATCACTTTTCCAGACTCAGAGATCCAATACAGTGAGCCACTGTTGTTGCTCCCCCCCCCGTAAGCTGGTTTTGGCTCACAAACTTCAGTGTCAGTTGCAAAAATCAGCAAATGGACACCTCAGTTTCTTTAAACAGAAAGTCTTCAAATCCCAGTTCTGAGGCAATGGCTTCCACCTGATTCAGATAGATCTCAGGTCAGTCGTAGCCTGTTTAAGAGAACCAGGCTGAGGGCTTTTCCGCACTTTGAGGGGAAATGGGGCAGTCTATTACTCACTGGACTGGCACGCTCGCCCCCGACGGTCCACACCGATCCAGAGCAGCGCGTGTCCACGCTACACACTCTTCGGAGATGAAAATGGAGGCTTCCGGTTGGTGGAGGCTCTCCACCAACTGGAGAAGCTTGCCAGCCAGAAGCCCACCCCCGGAAGATCTGCAGCCTCGCACTGGCGTGAGCCTGCAAATCTACACTTAGCATAATGACGGACTGGAGTGCACCAGGCTATTGAAAGTCCTCTTTTAATCGGTCTTTCAATAGCACGGCGAATCACCAGTTCTGGGCGTTCTGGAGCGGGCTGAAGTCCAGACATACATTAAGTAGTCCAGACCCAGTTTGCCCCAAGTGCAAATGTCCTCGCTGGAGGACGCGCCACCCGTTTTAAAAATAAAATGTGGAAAAGGCCTGAGATGGTAAAAGTGTGCTAATTGTTCACCTCTTCTACCCTCCTAGCTCATATTTAAAGAATAAAGCTAAGGGTACAAACATGTATTATTTGTTTGGTCAATATTTTGATCAAGTCAGAAATCATCAGGTTCTGTGGATTAGAAGGGGACTGAAGCCTCTTCTTTGGGAAACTCAGGTGAAGATGATAGGATCCTGTGATCCAAGCTATCTGGAAGCAACAGAGCGGGGAAGGCTAATCTGTCTTGGCATGCAGGTCCTAGCTAGCTTTCCAGTTTGCTTGGTTCTTTTATTTTAACCCCCACAGCTAGTCAACGTAGAACAGGCTACAGAGCTGGAGGTGGAGGGAAAGAGGTGTCATATTGACTGGCAATAGCAACAGACTGTCTTTCTTTAAGACTTTTACATCTGATCAGTGATTGGAGATAGTGTATGCTACTGACACAAGAAGGTGAGCAACCCTCAGAAAAAGTGGACCAGCAGCTGTTTATGGGTTCCATGTCAAGGGGACAGTGAATCCACTCTAAGTTTAATTGGAATTTTAAAGAAGCAGTCTAAGATGCTGAACTGTTTGGAGAGATTGAATTCAGGACCTGGAACAGGACCTTTAAAGCTGAGGCTAAAACCCAGAACAGATTCATTGCCACACTGATATGGAAACCATCAGCTGTCAGGGAACTGAACCAGAACAATCACACTGAACTGGAGGTCCAACATCTCTGTACAGGCAAGAGTATGAAGCTAGATCAAGGTGGGCAATTTGTGGCCCCCGGGCTCCCTAACTGTTGCTCCTGAAGCCCTCAGAAAGCCTCCTGACCCCCTAAAAAAGTTAATTGGGAGATGATTTTAACATGCTTTTTTTTGTCTCAAACCTGGCCAAAACCTGCCAAAACTTCAGCAGATGGCTTTCTCAACCTTCTAAAGTCCCCTAAACCTTCTTAAACCCATGGGGGGGGGGATAAAATCAAAATGGTGGCTGCAAGTGACATTGTGTCACTTCAGGTGAGTCAAAACCTTCTCAATTGCCCACTCCTGAGCTAGATGGATCAATGATACAATTCTACATAAGGCAGCTCCCTACCTTCTTCATCCTGCTTAAGACCAAATTGGACAGATATTTGAATAAAACAAATATGGTCTCCAGCTTCATCATCACAGATACAACGGTATTATCATTTTATTCTCATTCTCATTATTCTACAATAATAAAAAGCAATCAAAACAAAGTACAATTAAGCCAATGCAAAAGCCTTTTATTTAAAAACCTTTGTCAGGTTCACTGCTGTTGTTTCCAAAATGACAGTTGTAGTGAAGTTGGGCACATCCATGTGCCTTGCCAAGAAGGGGTGCGGCAGACAAATGGAGCCTAATTAGGCAGTGATTTGTATATTGCCACAAAAGAAGCAGACAGCTTAATGGAAGGGATCCAGAAAGCTTGCCTAAGGTGAACATACATTTAGAAGGCCAAGAGGCTGATGCTCAGGATTGATAGAAGAGCTTGGAAAAGTTTCTTTATTTGGACTGTAACTCCCAGAATTTCCCAGCCAGCAAAGTCTCTGGGAATTCCTGAACTTGTAATTTTTCCAAGCTCTGGCTATTCGCACCATTGCCTTCTCTTTCTCATTTAAATCTTCTCTTTTAAATCTTTTAATGTTCTTTTACCATAGCTGTTAATAGTAGATGTATGAGGTCATTAATTAATCAATGCAGCAGATAGGACACACCACTTTTTAAAAATGTTCCTTCCCAGGTCACTGTGTTTCTGTTTCTATGTATCTTCAGGGTCCACATTTACAGAGCAGTAAACCCACAAGCTACCTTTAATTCATTCTGGCACAGTGCTTTTGACTACAAATAGCTGATACAGGAAAACCAGGCTGAATGTCCAGTTCACTCTCACGAAGCACAGCCAGAGAGTTGGGAGCAAGGTGGGGTTTCCCACAGAGAATTTTCTGGGGTGGAGAGGGTTCAGCACTGTGCAGAATGAAAATGCAAGCCACCTGAAAGACTTAAGTTCTGATTTGAAGCTTCTGTGGTTGTTCATAAATGTTTTCATATGTATTTCTGTTTTTACTGCATCCAGTTTCAGGATGGGGAATAGATTCAGAGCTATATTTCTGAATCTGTCTAAATGAATATGCAGATGTTTCAATTACTGGCTGGTTGAATCTCTTCTGTTGTGCTTACTATTTATTGTTGGTTTTGAATCTGTTGATGTTACTGTTTCAAAAATGTTTACTTATGTGTGCAGATGAGTGTTGAGTTGTTTTCTGGATTACTAGCAGATCTTGTGGAGGGAGAAGCTGTTTATGAAATAGCTCTGAGACACGTCAAAGAGAGACGCGTTATTCGTACTCCGAAGAAATAGCACAAGGATGTTGTGGAACCTGGAAACCTGGGGAGAGAAAACTGAGGGCTGTACCAAATCACATGTGGTCCACCCAGAAAAATTTGGTCATCATTGCACTCAATATTTCCCCAACTATGGGAGGGAGCTGTTACCCTGATTTCTGGGAGTCCTGTGAGGGACACCTAAGTGCGCTCCAAATTACAAAGTTGGGAATTAGCAAAGAGCACAAGCTAGCACTACAAGAGGCAGGGCAACGTAGCAAGATCTTTTACCCAATGTCTACGGGGTCAGGCCGAGTCAAGGAGCAAACAGAAGTAAATAATAATTGTTGTTTTATTGATATACAGTCAAACACGTGTATGCAACACACTCACACGGAGAACTATAGAAATAAAGGTTGGAGTGGGATAGAGGGTTTTTAAGAGGAGGTTTTGTATGGGAAATACTACACCTGTCCTGAAGCCCAGGCAGTCTGAAGAAGAAGTTTGCGGAAGTGAGGATTCTCAGCAAGAGTTGCTGAGGAGAAGGCTTGCTGAATGAAGTGACAGCAAGGCGGGATGGAAGCCAAGAGCGATCCGAGGAAGCGCTCAAAGTTAGGAGGTCTTATAGGGGAGAATGTGGCCTTAGGCTAGTCCATTCTCAGAGATAACAATGAGTTTCGGGCTGGAGACAAAGCCTCCAAAAGGTCAGTATTTTGCATGATTGAGTTATGACAGAGTTGTCAATAGAGTAGCCAGTATGCAAATGTGGAGTGCTTGACAGTTGAGTATTTGGTTTGTCAAGCTGCCTGCTCAGGGCAGGGAGTCCTTTGTAAGTAGCATGCACACATAATGTGGTACTTGCCTTGAGATCTCCTAATTTGGCCTTTTTTACCTATTCCTCTCCACGTGCTTGTAAGGCCCCTGGACAAGCACGGATACAGGCATGGCCGCAAATAGCCGAAACATTCCAAACCAATTCGAGCAGGCCAAATTACTGATATCAAATGATATCTAATATCCCACAAGTCCAGGCTAGAAACTGCAGTAACAGAGCAGCCAGTAAAGTGGAGCAAGAACAGAAAAATGCTGTATATGATGGCCTTATATCAAGTTTTTGCCTTCCAGAGATTGCTGGACTACCCATCAGTCCTAGCTAACATGGACAGTGGTGAGGGATCATGGGAGACACAGTCCAACAACATGTGGAAGTTCATGCCTTTCCTATTATCATGGACTTCCAGGACCCAGAGTCAGAGTCTGAGGCAGCAGAACCTGCTCTGAGCCCTGGCACAGAGACTGCTACAGCAGAACCTACAGAGCAGACAGTACCACCACCCGCCCCAGGGACAGAAGTGTCAGCCCCAGCAGGGAGCCTTGCTCACTCTGACACAGAGAATGATCTAGCCATACCTACCTTTGCCCAGCGTAGACACCAGAAAGGTCTCTTGTGTCGCTCCCAGCAAATTTATGCCAAGCACCAATTAATCAGGCACCAGCTGCACTGATGCTGGAGCCTATACGAACTGAGCCTTCCTTTCTAGCCTTTGTCAGTAATCAACTGACCATTTCTCCTGTGCATGCTTCTGCTCGCTTCCCTTGCCTATGTTTCTGCCTTTGACTTGTGTTTGGTTTTGCTGACCTCCGATTTATGGACATTGTTGGGACCCTTATTGCTTCTCATTTGCAAAGCTGTTTTCTGTCCTCAGTAAACCGACCACTTAAGTTACTGCTGAGTCTCTGACCTGTATTTGTTATCAGCTTCTCCTGGCTACCAGCCCAGACCAAGCTTGGACACCCATCCCAGCAATGTATGGTAACAAGAGTTCCACATATCCTTTTTAATTGAATGTTATTGGGGGATTCTGTGAGGACATGTGTTATACCAGCCATTTATTTATGGTAATATGGACTCTGGGCCTCAGAAACAGAAGAACTTCTTATGGTTCATCTGATTACTTCCCTGTGTGCTATTAAATAAGAGAACAATAAGAGAAAAAGGACCTGAGAAAAGCAAACCCACCTACTGAGGCACCCACAAGAAAGGAGGCCTGCCTATCCTTTCTCACAGGAGCTTTGGCCTTCAGTAATACAATCCTATCCATCTGTACTCAAAATTCCCACTGAGTTCAATGAGGCTTACTCCCAGGAAAGTGGGTATAGGAAAGGATTGCGGCTCTTAAGCATTTCCTCTCCCAAACACAAGTCCTGGTGGTGGTAGGGGAAAGAATTGCTTCCACAACACATAGGTTGGAATCCTGTTGACATCTAAACTCACACATAAGTTCTCCGACATAAAGGTGAAGCGCAGGTACAGCATAAATCTTCATGGAGAGATTTACACTATGTAAACTGTTACCCTGACTTCTGGGGGTCCCTTGGGGGACACCTTGATTTGCTCAAAAAATGCTAAGATCAGGGAAATTAGCAGAGCACTTGCTATAGCAAAACAAGGGATAGGGTAACCCAGCTTTACGGGGTCAGGCCAAGCAAAAGCCAGGCAACGATTAAAAGGTAAGCTTAAAATGTGTTTTTATTGGGGGGAATTCACTCATGCATACACACACGATACACACAATCAAGCACTCACACAAGAGCTAACTGAAAGAGAAAGGGAGGAAAATTATAGAGAGGCTGAGGGAATTGAGAGGATTTATAATTACCAGTCCAGACGAGTAGTGAAGAGCAGAAATGTGTTTTGGCTTAGGTAGGACCTAAGGACAGTTCTCATTCAGGAGCCTGATGGACAGAGTGACGGGTAGACCTTCAAGAGACTGCACTGGACATCCTGAAATCAGGAGTATTTGTACCCTGAAAATAGCCTGTGGCAGTGAAGGTTCCAGATGCAAGACAAAGGGAACTTGTTGTGGACAGTGGGTCTGGAATGGACTGATTGGTTTCAGTGTTCTTGAGAGGGAGTTTCTGGGCATCTGCAGTAGGATATACACAGGCTAGGGGTCCTGGGCACCTTATTGTTTTCTGATGTTGTCAGTTGATAGGGTTAGCTCAGAGCCATTAAGTCAGGCTTTCTTGGCTAATTTCAGAGAACTTTTGACCTGGCCATGCTGGGGTCACCTCTGACCTACTTCCAGCCAGTGTCCCTTTCTTCCACATGGCCTTGCCAGCCATAAGTATAATATATATTTTATGCCAACACATCTGCCAATTAATATATTTTGCCAATCAGACCATATCAAAATGTGGGGGTGTACGGCCTGGTAACAAAACTTGATGTAACACCCTCGGGCATATATCAAAAGTAGCTTCAGCAGCCCAGAGAGTTCCTCACTCTCTAAAGTTTTTCATCCAGAGGTGGGCAACTTGGTGTTCTCCAAATAATGTTTTTGGGACACAGCTCTCATATTCTCTGAGGCTGATGGGAACTGTAGTCCAAAATGTCTGGAAGGTACTAGATAGCCTGACTTTGATTATCAAAATCCCTCATGTTTATGTCCTGTTGTGCACTTTAGACAAGACAATGTTTCTTGGAGGAAGATAGTTTGCAAAGAAGACATATTTGCCTCATTGTTGCATCCAGTGGCAGAACACCTTTGAGGAAACATTTCTCTCACACTGCCATAACCCTATTATCACTCAGCCCTGCTTTCACTCAAAAGTAGCAAAGTATTTGAGGAAACAGATGGTATCTCTCTCCAAACTTGGCATTTCCCCCTTCAGCTTTTTTTGCAGCTCTCAACTACAGCATGGGTAGGGTCAAGAATTCAGAATTCCAAGAATTCAGGATCCTCAGGATAAGACAGATCAAAAGAGGCATTAGAGGGGCAAAGAACAAAGAGGGCAGGTAGGTAGATATACAGGCTCTGCCTGGGGGGAGGATGCAAGCTGTGCCAGGCTTGCCGGGCTGATGATGGATATGTAAGAGGAGGTACTGCCTGGCAATTCACCTGCAAGAACAAGGTGGAGAGGGGAGAGAAATCGACTGGAATTTAATAAAACCTCTCAGCTCAGCATAAATCAGTTCTCACTGGCAGCATGATTTAAGGGACATTGAGGCAGCCCTGACTTGTCTTTAATCATGGTGGGAGAGGCAGGTGTACTAAGATTTAATGGGCAGAGGGAATGCAATCCCACCTTCCCTGAGCCTCCACCCTTTGCATTTTCAAAGCCCTCTTGGCCCTGCAATGCAGGTGACACAAAGAACGCCAGTGCTGTAGTTATGCACTCTCCCAGGCTAGACAGCATATGGATGGTGGTGGCACTTTGGAGAGGAGCCTGAACTGTCATTCATAATGCCTCCTTTTTAGGAACCTCTAGCAGGTTGTGATCTGCTTGGGGACTTCCCAAAGGCATTATGGTTGGCCCTTCTGCGAAGCAGAATGCTGGGATAAAAGGGCCTTGGCTCCGGTCCAGCTGGAGCTGTTCTTATGCTGAGGTTCTTAAGATCTATAGCAGGAATGGGAATCATGTGGCCCTCTGGACATTATTCAACTGAAACTCCCAGCATCTCTGAGTGATAGTATAGTCAATGATGAAGGGTGCTGAGAGGTTGCGTTCCACAACGTAGAAGGGCCATGCAATTGCCAAACCTAGTTTTCATCTCCCAAATGGCTGGCAATAGCCTTCAGTTTACATTTCTGATGGATGCCTTTATTAGAATGAGTTGGAGCTGGGAAAAAGGATTGTCTTGGGCTAAAATTCCCAGAATCCCCCAGCCACTGAGTTATTTGGAGTTCTGTAGCCCCACCAAAACAAATCAAAAAACCTTTCAGGCTCAGAAATACATATTTGTATTTTTAAAATATAAACTTGTGATCAACAGCATCTCCTTAAAAGTGATTGGCTTATTATTAAAATAACATATAAAAAAGCATGCTCACTGTATTACGCGTCTCATTATTATAAAACAATGATTCTTGGAGGGCCCACATTTGTGGAGGATATCTTGACATTCTGATGAGAAAGTGCTGATAATTCTTCCTTTAATTACATACCGGGAAATATCAGAAGTGAGAGCCATGGTGATGTAGTGGTTTAAATGTTGGACCATGACCCTGGAAATCAGGGTTCAGTTCCCTGCTTGATCATGGAAGCCTACTGGGTGACCTTGGGTGAGTCACACACTCTCAGCTCCGGAAAATTCCATGATAGGTTTGCCTTGGGGTCACCGTAAGTCAGAAATGACTTGAAGGCACACAACAAAAATAAAAGATCACAGGATATTCTTTGGGTGGATCAACTACAGAGAACTAGATTGAGAAATCAGCCTATTAGAGCCAGGAAGCTAGCCATGCCTCAGCAATTGTAGTATAGTGTCTTGAAAATAAAGCTGAGCCAAAGATAACTGAACAAAGCAAAGTGTTCAGACAAACAGCTACTGGCCATCTCATCTCATAGCTTTGGATGCTGTACTGGTGAGAGCAGCCCCCTGCAGAATTCCACTTATGGGAGTTCCCACCAGCAGAAGCTGAAAGGAAGTTTTTACTAAGTCCTCCTGCTCCTCTTGGATCCTTGTGTATCCCTTTAAAAATCTTCTCACGAGGAAAGGAGGGGAGAGCACAAGGAGTTGCAAAGGAAAGAGAGGACTGATGAAAATTAAGACCTCCTTCTCTGCCTCTTGTGGAAGCCTCTGCTGCTTTGGAGTCCCTTTTGCAGGAGGAAGGAGAGTTTTTCAGTTCTCCAAGGAATAGTTACAAAGCACATCATCAACTTTATCTTTATTTACCGGGAGCACTCTACATTTTCCGCTATATCTCCCTGGTGAGTCACCATCTCTATTTTTGCCTGTTTCTCCCTGTTGGAACATCTGGTGCATGCTTTTTTTCTTTTCTTTCAAAGCTACTATGTGCCTATTTTATTTATTAAAATGTTTGTATTGCACCCTATATCCAGGAATCTCATAGCAGGCCACAGGTGATACATTAGGAAACACAAAAACAGTTTAAACAATGTGAAGCCACAATTTGTAACAGTTGAAACAATTGAAAACGCTGCATGTGGATCTGCAGTATAAAAGTGAAATCCATGACTAGTTATGCTGTGATCACTGGGCCCCAAAAGCTTTGGTGAAGAGCCAAGTTTGAATCTGGCACCAAAATGAGCCCAACATCAGTGCCAACAAGGCCTCCAAGGGGACATGTGCCTCCATCCCATGCCCTCTTTTCATTTTCAGTCCACCACAGCTGTCCAGATGGTTGCAGCTGCTGAATGTGTTTAGGTTGTAACTATTTTAGTAAGTGCAGCCAAGTCCACAGTGAAACATTCTACTGAATAGTCTTAAGAATATTCTTTCTTCTTTTTCCCCCAAAAGGACACTTTCAAGAGCATTTTACCAGTTGTTTATGTTCTAAAACAGGTAACTATTTTCTGATAACAGTGCAATCCTAACTCTAAAATGGTTCCAAAGAATTAGGATTAGGCATAAACCTTTTCTGCCAACAGAAACCTTTTCTTCTCTTGGCTGACCTGAGACATCTGCTGATCAGAGTAATTGGGTGGCAGAACAGCTCTGCTGGCTAGTCTCTCCTTGTAGAAGAACCCTATCCCACTCCCCTTCCAAAGGAAGAAAGGTATGTCAGAGAAGAGGTAGGCCAGAGAGGGAGAAAAACCAAATTATGGCAGATCCAAACCTCCTTCAGCCCAAGGGCCCAGTAATGACAATGGCAGAGGAGAGGAGGATAATGCTAAGAAACTTCCAAAACCCCTAGGCTGGGAGGGGTTTGGATTCCTCACAGCTTCAGCCAGCCTAACGTTGGCTCAGTTAGCTTTCAGCCACCTTGGCCAGCTAGGATTGTGCTCTAAATGCATATAACTACAAGGCAGAAGGAATTGCCTTTCACAATACATAATAGTAATGTAAGGAAGGACACTTAATACCTGCTGAGAGACATCATTACGGCAAGATTTGAAGTCTAGACAGAAGAGAGTTAGTGGAGCCAGGAATACTTGGAGAAACTGCTTTGAGCCTGGAAAATCTGATATATAATATTAGACTCTAGTAAGATGGGGCAGGGCTGCATGTTAGATGATATCATATATTACTTCAGTTGCTTCAAAATGAAGTGAGCTGCTCCCTGGAAACCATTCTGCTTATTTTGTTGTGGGAGGCCCTGGACCCCTGCCATAAAGACATGCCCTGACAACACCACTGTGAAAGGTAAATATGGCCGACAACAAATTGAAAATTGCCAAAAGTTTCTCTGTTGGAAGCCAATTTGGCAAAAGTGCTTTTCCAGGAGCAGGTTCTGTGTCAGTGTGACAAGGAATCTGCTCCAGGTTTAAGTCCAGATTTTTAGCAAGGTATTGGATCATATCCCCAGTACAGATTCAGCACCTTGGACAGCTTCCTTAACATTAAGGCTAAAACCCTGAGTAGATATGCCACTCCACTTCTGCAGGAACCACCGGCCTTCCAACTGTGCTTTTCTATCCTTTAGCAGGAGAGAGAAGCTTGAGTCACTGCGCTAATGGATCTGGCAGGCTGCATGGGACTCATAGGCAGGACTGTGCCCATCCCTGCTCTACCCTAATACGAGCTAGGTGCTAGGTAACTGTGAAAGAAACAAATGGCCCTCTAGCTGGAATCCTGATGGAGAGTTACAAATGCACAGCTCAAAGTTACACATTTGTAACTATGTGGTATTCATGATCTCTAAATATTTTGTAATTTAGGGGTAACACAGAGATCATGAAAGTCCACTGATGCCCACTTACTGGACTGCAGTCTCTGCAATCAACAGGAGTCCATTCCTCTGTCCCTCATGAAGGAGATGACTGAGGTCCCCATTCCCTGTTGCACAGTTCATGGGAGGGGTAGGAACATTGATGAGCTGCTCCCCATTTAACAGGGGGAACAGACCCCATTGATCACAGCTGCTATCTGGTGAATGAAGATTGTGGTCATTGGGCCAGGAGTCACTGCATAACCGTATAACAATGTAAATTACGCATTCATAACTTCCCAACAGGATTTCAGCCTATGTTTTCTATCAAGGACACATGGGAAAGGAAACTTGGGCCTCTTTAAGTATCTTAAAGGTGCCATATCCCTTCTGATCTGGGAAGTTAAGCAATATCATCCTTGGTTAGTACTGGGTGGGAGACCACCAATGAATACCAGGTTCTGTAGGCTGTATTTCAGATGAAGGAAGTGGCAAAACCACCTCTCAGTATTCCCTGCCTAAGAAAACCCTATGGGATTCATGGGGTCACCATAAGTAAATAGGCAACTTGAAAACACATACAACACAAACATACACACACAAAAATGTTGTCGAGTGCTCTCTCTCTCTTTCTCAATCCCCCCAAGTATTTATGTTGCACTTCCAACTGAGTTAAACCTGTACATTTTTAACTAGGCACAGATCTTACAAAATGGCAAGATGCCTCCAAGAATCTCTCCCTCTTTCCTGTCCCCACAGAGGAAACCAAACGTTAACAATCACTGTGCCTGGAACCCTACTGTCTAAGGCCAGCATACCGCTGTGCTTTTTTAAAGTATCTGCACATGGACCATACACATGATCTCCCCCCACACACACACACCATTTTCCTAGCTGTTTCTCAGCAAAACATTTTCAGGAATGAGTTATTTTTCTATCTGAGGCCATTTCTGCACTAGACTGTTACAGCACTACTATTCCACTTTCAACATCCTATGAAATCCTGGGGTTTACAGTTTAGGGAGGAGCAGAAATGGCCCGAGTATGGACAAAGCTGGTTTTGCAAGAAAATGCAGTCAGTCTCTCCTTTCTTTTCACTCTTTTAGGCTTATTCAAAATTCCTAAGGAAACATTGCCCTCTTGTGTTCAGCATTGAGTCTTGCAACAAATTTCTTTCTGAAGTCATAGCGAGAGTTTTCGTTCTCCAATGCCACAAAGGAAATCAGGGTGATTCATCAAGCAGCGCAGAATGTCATAAACCCAGAAACGAGTGCCAAGAGTGTGGGGATATCCTAACTGTTGTAGAAAAAAGCCAGCTTGACACCAATTTAGGAAATTCCACTGTGAAAGATAGGTACAATATATTTTCAGCTATCAAATATCAGTATCTACATGGATGCCCCCTAGTGGATAAATGAAATTTTTAATACAGTTGGCAAATGTTTATTAACTATTATATCAGCTCCAGACCTTTATATTCCCTCTCCAGAGCTGGGAACTCACTGAATACAGTGACTCACTTCCTACCTTTATCTTTATCTGTTCCTCTCCAGTATTAGCTGTAAGCTGCTCCCTCACTGCTTTTGTGGCAGGGCTCAGGTATTTTCTAAGGCTGCATGATCAGCACAAATTGCACAGACAAACTTTTTTTAATTACTAAGACCTTGTGCTCTGCTCTTTGTGGGCCTGTTACCAGTACATTCACTTGTGCACACTGCAATCATCCTTCCTCTATGCACTGGGAGGAAGCACAGAATAAATTTGACACAGTCCTACCCAAGTGATGTAGACTTGAGTTGATTGACTTGGACTCAAGTCAGACTTAAGTCACTTCAGTGACTCAACTCGGACTCGACTTGGCAATAAACGATGCATTGACTCAACTTGACTTGAGACATGTATATTTTTAGTGACTGACTTGCTGCCCTTGGTTCAATAACATAACATACTCATCCAGAAACCTTATGACTTTGAACAAGGCTCCTATCTCTTTTTGCCTACTGGTCACATGGCAAAAGCCCAAAGTATGGGCACATTTCTCAGACAGGAAAAGCAAACGGGTTAGGCAATGGGCTTGAGGCAGGGTTGAGGTCTGCTCAGCAGCCTGTCTGCACTGCATATTGGAGGAGCCTTCTAAAACTTTTCCTAAGAACAGAAGCAAGACTCACTCCCAGAGTGCAGGGTGTGTTTCTCAGAGGGGAACAGCAAATGTGTTAGGCAATGCCTCGAAGAGGAAGGATCCTTCCTTCTAAAACTTTTGAAGCTTCAGTAATGGGGAGTAAGAAGGATCCTATTCCCCATTTCTGAAGCTGCAGATGGCAAAATTGCAAATGTGGAGGGCTGACTCTGCTTAAATTATTAAAACTGACTTTATTTGACTCTGTCCAGAAATTCTGGAATATAATTTGAGATATAAAGTTGGCTCCAGACTTGAGACTCTACTTGAAACTTGAATTATCTTGCGAAGACTTGAGACTTGAAGAAAAAGACTTAAATACATCACTGGTCCTACCTCTATTTTTGAAAACACCACATCAAATTATTCTAGGGTTGTACCTCAAATATATTGTTAAAAATGTGAAAGCCTGGTAAGAAAGTAACATTGCCGTTTCAACATTGTCTTCAAAATTATAAAAAAGAATGTAGATCCCTCCCCCCAAAAAAATTATTTTGAGGGTTAAACAAGGAAACATGATGGTTGTTTTCCAAAATGACTTGTAACATAGTTACTTTGGCCCAGGATAAGAATCATTACTTTTTCTTGTTATCTTTTATGGGCTACAAATGTGTTTGCAAGCATTTTAAAATACAGGCCACATTCCTACATTATTAGATTTTTTTTAAAAAAGAAGTGAAGGACAAAAAAAGAGTAGACATTGCAATGAGAAAAACTGAATCATGGGGAAATTATAGGTAAAAGTAAGTTATTGGGGAAACTAAGAAGTAACAATAATTCTTTTCAAAAAGTAACTGTCTAGGTGCTAAAAATTATATTAAAATCCTTTCCAAATATGATTATAAGCTTTGTTCAGTTAGTCTCAAGGGTAGTACAATAAGCACATGTTTACTGCACGCACTTGAGAATGCTTGGGTAAGGCTGCAACAGGGAATATTACTGGGAATATTTTGTCAATAGAATGAAATTCGAATGTTGACACTTAATTCTCCCATTTCTGGAGCCACTAACAAACACTGATTTCACAGTTTTAAGACCTGATCTAATGGTTATCATGGTTAGATCTGATGTTATATGATGTTCACTGATCTGTTTTCTATATAGCAAAGAGTAATACTAATCTAGGCAGACACTATGTAGGTTTCTATAGGCAGTCACTACATTCTAAGGTAATTATTTCACATAGCTTTCTTAAATAGACAGGAAACATGGTGTGGCACTTTCAACCGTTCAGATCTCGGTATGTTCAAGTAAAAAAAATTAAGTAGTACATAATAGAGATATTTGATAAAGTGAGTTACAGCCAGCCTGGCGTAGTGGTTTGAGCATTGGACTACAACTCGAGGGATCAGGGTTCAGATTCCTGTTCAGCCGTGGAAATCCACTGAGTGACCTCGGGGAAATCATACGCTCTCAGCCTCAAATCATACGCTCTCAGCCTCAGCCTCTGAATCTTGCCAAAGAAACACCTTATGATAGGTTCACCTTAGAGGTTCCATAGGTTGGAAATGTTTTGAAGGCACACAACACAAAAAACAACAAGCTACAACCTAAACACTCTTATGACAAATAGAACTGCATGTTACCTAATAGAACAAAGATCAAGGAATTCAGATACCCCCTCAACAAATACTTTGGATTTCTGTATTTTTGGCTCTAGACTGCATATTCATGATCTAATTTGACTGATCTTGATATTTCAACTTAAGCTGACATCCCAAACATTTTCATGCAAATTTGGCCTTTTTTTTTTTTTTTTGGAAAATACATGATTTTAGTTCATTTTTGCATGAAGTTCGGTGAGTAACAGATTTTATGGACTGTAGCTGTGTCCACGTGGACTTGTATTTCATTTGTATCACAAGCAAAAGCATAAACATCAGTTTGGACGACACCAAGGTCTTTTCACATTACATAGTTGTTGTGCTATGATCCCATTCTAACTGCCAATAGTGGAGTTTACAGTTTGGTCAGAGGCACAGGGAGGAGCTCTCCGTGAAGATTCGACATGCCCCTTCCGCAACTGCCAATCCCAGGATACCATGTGATGTTGCCATGGCTGTTAAACTGGAATCATAGCATTATAACTGTGTAGTGTGAAAGGGCCACTGTTAATTTTCCCCACAATACATGAAAGAGCCACCACAAAAGGTAAGGGGGCCAATTGGACTCTTCCTCCCATATTTTGAGTGGGTTAATCTCCAAGAAATACAGTCAATGAAGCACTGTCACCATAGACTAGTGTTACCCAAAATTCTGACAGATGACACATGCTTAACCCTATTTATTTCCAACAGGGATTATTTCAAAAGCATGTAAGAATTATGACCCACAAGAAGAGTCTTCCCTCTGTGTTTCCACATGGATTCCTGTGCTATGTTTGCCTCCTCTATGGGCAGGTAATCCTGTTTCATTTCTTCATTTGGAAGAGACTGAAAGATCTAATTATATCTATCTTACATTGGAACACATGACACATACCTTTAAAAGAGGCTGCCTGGAAGAAAAAGAAACATGCCCAGAACACTAAATCATCCAGAGAAGCAGTGGGTGTAGTCTTTTCAGGGCATATATGCTGGACTCACCAGACCATTTAATAACTGATTTCATTTATTTTTCACAGTACAGTAGCAGCATGGAGCCTACAGCTTGAGGACTATTGCCTTAGACAAAAGGGTTAAACTTCCTTGAGCAGAAAAGCTATAAGCACTGCAGACTGTGTTATAGAAGGAATAAATGAGAGGGACGATGCCTGAACTGGATAAAAATATGAAGCAATAACCTACTGCTACGGTTGGTTAAGCATCAGCTGTGGAGACAAGGAGACTCAATGGGTCTGGCATTTACTTACCGTTTCATACAGCAGTCCAAAAATTAGCGCTATTAGATAAAGCTGAAATGCAGACATAACTGGTTTCAGATTATCACTGACTCCTTCTTTGGCAGTGCAGATGATAGGGAGAGACTCCCGACTTGCAGCAGGATCACTGTTGGGAGTAGAAGGCCATACTTCCCTCGTTCTTGTGGGCCTTCAAGTCATTTTTGACATATATATATATATATATATATATATATATATATGTCTATCTATCTATCTATCTATCTATCTATCTATCTATCTATCTATCTATCTGTCTATCTGGATGAACCTGTAATGATTTTTTCTTAGCAAGATTTGTTCAGAAGGGGGTTGCCACTGCTTTCTTCTGAGGCTGTGACTCTTCCTATAGGTTTCCATGACTGAGTAGGGATCTGAACCCTTGTTCCACATAGCCCCTGCCCAAATTGCTACACCATGTTGGCTCTGACCATACCTCCCTATCCTCACAACAAAGACCAGGTCTAACAAATACAGAATGCAAGTAGGTCCTTCTGTCAGATAGACATCTAAGGCACAAATTAGCATTCTAGGGTTTTGTTACTGTGGAGTGAGTATTGTGAACAGCTGCTCTGTGACCCTGTTGTAGGAGCAACTATACCTTTTGTGCAGGACTTTCATTTGGAGTGAAATTGTAATGTGAGCTGCAGCCTCTGAGAAAAGGAATAAACCAGGCTGAAGTTTTACAGAAACGAAACCCTAGTTCTCTGGCACATATGCCATTTAGATTTAATCAGCTCATTAATTGATATTAAACAGTATTTGAGAATTAAAAACATATTTAATATACAAGGATTTAAGTATTTGTGACTAGTTTTTAATTCTTAATAAATAGATGTAGGAATAATCAGCTGTTAAATGAACATCTAGGAGCTGGTTGATTAACTCTTAATTATAAGGGCAAGTCTTCTTCAATGTATTTATTATAACTCCTCTTTCAGTATGAGTTAATTATGCCACATTTGATTATGGAAGAGCAAAAACCTTATTTATTACAGATTTTGCAGTTCTGTAATTGATGAGTATCTACAGCCCAATTGTTAAAGCTATAATACATGTTTTACTTAATTATTTCATTAACATAAATAGAAGTCTCCTCCGATCTCATAGAGAAGGCTTTTCATAAAAGCATTAGTAGAGATTAAGCCGTCTCATGCTGTTTCACTGCTTTTGTCAATCTTCCATCAACTCCAGACGTCTTGGAGACTGAAGGTAATAAGGTTAAAAAAAATTAATGTGAGAATTAAATTAGATGAAGCTGAGATTCCCTCCTCCCTAGCAATGTGTTGCCTAGTAATAGTTTTGAGAAGCGAAACTGTTGGGGAGGGAAGTGGTCTAATCTTTTGCTTTGTCCTCCTCTTCTTCCTATTGTTCCTTCTCTTTATTATTTTGTGTGTTAACAACTCCATAGTGTGGTCCTCAACAGCCATCACAATTAGACTCAAATATATTTTAGCAAAAAAAAAAAAAAAAATCTTCAGGAAACATTGCTGTTAGACATTCCTGTTAGTAGTATCTTTAGATACATGTAAACTAGCATGACGTTTTCTGTTTTCCTGGAGGGGGAGGAACAGTTCTTCATTTTCAGTTTGAAGAATCTATATAAGCAATTGGATTTCATTCTTCCTGTATTACAAAAGATGCCATTAGGCAAAGAGTGCCTCCAGGAGCAGATTTGGGGTGTTAGAAAAGGGCAGAAAATTGTTGCTTACTATTAATGTAATTATGATGGCAGGAATCCTTTATGGCAGTTAAGAATGCATAACCTAGAGCAGAGCTTTCCAAACTTTTCATGTTGGTGACACACTATTTAGACATGCATCATTTCGCGACACAGTAATTCAGTAAGCGGAGGCACCCAAGTGGAGGCACCCAAGCCTGGCCCCTTGCTGCTGTCACCGTCACCAGGGCTTTCCTTGGCCCAGGATGGTGGCAGCGCTGGTGGCAGAAGAGGCTGCCCCTCCACTCGAGCCTGGCCCCCTGCCACTGCCGCCTTCAGTGGGGTCTTCCTTGACTCAGGGCAGTGGTGGCAGGAGAGGCAGCCCCTTCAGCCATTACAATCACACAATATACCTACACACTGCAGCCAACACACTAACGTGTCATGACACACAGTTTGGAAAGCTCTGACCTAGAGTTACACACTCATGACTGTTATATATTCATGATCCCTGTGTAGTATCCTGTTTAGGGGCTATGTAGGAAATGTGAAAGCCTGTAATCTCTACTTACTGGACAGCAGCCAAGGCAATTGACATGTATCTGTTCCCCTGTCAATTGGGAAGCAGCTGGCTGACATTCCCACTCCCTTACCCAAGAATCTCCAGTGTCAGAGGGAATTGTGATAGGAACACCATTTCTGCATGTTGCACCAGAGATTGCTCAAAGGAAGGGGTGGGAACATCAGTCAGCTGCTTCCAAAGTGATGGAGAACAGGCCCCCATCAACTGTACTGGCTGCTGCCCAGTAAGGGGAATCTGGAGGGAGGTCAGATAGGGGTTCACTGGATGCCACTGTTAAGTACGGTACTTAAGCATACCTATCTCCCATACAAGATTCTGGCCAATATTTCTACTGTGGTTCATTATCATAAGATCTCTAGGCTGCTTACAATAAAACCAGCTGGGGGAAAAATTAAAGTGTTAAAAAAAATAAGAAAGAATTTAAATAATCTAAAAGTATGTTAAACTATAGCATGATTTAAAAAACAAATAGTATAAAGCCACTTATACATAGATATTGAGTGAGATCTTTAGACCCCAAAAGCATTAATAAAAAGTTTTAACTTGGCACCAGAATGACACGGACATTGGTGTAAATCAAGCCTCCAAGAGGAGGGCATTCCACACCTGAGGTGCCACAGCAAAGAAGGCCCTCTCCCATGTCCTCACACAGTGTATCGTTCCCGAAGATTTTAGGGAGAGGTGCTTGTGGCACTTTCTGCTTCCTGTGTCCAAATAATCTGGCTGACTTAGGTAATGTGCACCTTTGACCTGTGTCAGTTGTCACACCATTTAGTGTGCTGCCCTAGATAGTAAAATGTCTGGGGGTGTCCTTGGTCTGTATCTAAGGTCATTTCTGCATGACAGGGCTGTCCTGCTATAGGGACAGAATGGCAACAGTCAGCTGGTCATCATTCCACATGATGTCATCGCTGGCCTACTGCTATCCTGTCCCCATGCATTGCGCTCATGGGGTAATCATTAAATGGATAAAATCCTTCTAGCACCCACAATTGCACAATGCTGTACTTACCTGTCCTGAGGAAGGGCAGGAAGTGCGATGGTGGTGGTTCCTTCCCAGCACAGCCTGAGAAATGCCTGCCTGTGCTATGGAAGGAATAGGTGGGGTCATCACGCTCCCTTCCATAAGAAGCCAGTCCCATGCAGAGGAGAGAGTTCCTGTCACACTCCCCTCCCTGCTGTGACTGTGATGGGATGACTCGCAAGAGCTCCCATCATGTGGAAATGGCATGAATCTTGCAGGCTTCAAGAAAGTGTACATTAATTCTCACCAACAGTTCCCGGGTTGAATAATATAAAACATTCAAGTATAAATCTCTTTTAAAATGTCTTTTCTTTTAAAAAGGATTTTTGACTTCTGACCAAGCACCACAGATCACAGCAAATGTAATCTCCAAGAAAATGACCTAGAACATTCTGAGCTGGGAATTATGAGGTTCATTCAGGTGGAAAGGGACTTTTCAGCTTCTCTTTCAAATGTTTTTATTAATCTTTAGCCTTGCTGCACAAACTAAATGTGCATTGTTCTAATGGCCAAAGATGAGGGCTGTGGTGAGTTGGCTTCCTGACAAAATGTCACATAACCACAGTTCTGCTATAAACAAGTCAGCAGAAAGTTCTCTTTAAACATGAAACAAACAAAATATTCAAAGACCTTTGCTCGTGATAACGTAACAGTTGTTTTTGTCAGACTGGTCCTAGAGTTCATGTAGTCTACTACAGTGGACTGGAACCAGGAGGACAAGACAAACTTTGAAGGGCCACAACTTGGACGTACAGTCAGCCCTTCACATTTGTGGGTTTGACTTTCATGGATCTGATTATTTGCAAGTTTCTCTAACCCCTGTCCCCCCACCTCAGGTGCTTCTTTGCTGGGGGAACGTTCCCTCTTGGTGGCCCTAAACAGGCCATGGAGTCCTTTAAAAACCTGCCTCTGTGTCAGAGTTCAACTCCCTGCTCGTGCCTCTCTGCCAACAAGGGAAGAGAGGTGATAGTACTTGCCCAAGAGGAAGAGGCAGCGGGGGGTGTCCAGTGCCAACAATCAATAGAAACACTGAGCCAAGCCAAAGTCAAGGTCAAATCCAAAAGGTCCAAAAAGCCGAAGGTCTGTCCAAAAAGGGTCAAGAGAGCTGGAACACAAGGGTCATCGGAGCTTGAGTAGCGATTTACTACAAACAAACAACAAGCCACACTTATACTTATATCACTGACTTATATGTACAGAGTTATATCACTGACAAAACAGGTGTTACTCATCATTGTTCTGTTTCCTTAATCTTGCCTAAATGGCTTACCTCTGAACTGCTTGTTTCTGTCTCCTCTGTGATTGGCGGCTGGGGGGCAAAGGTGGATCTAATTCCTCTAAATCATTGCTTATCCCCTCTCCTTCTGGCACTGGTTGAAACAACTCAGTCTCAGCTTGTCTTTCAGCTGATGGAGGTGTTTCCAAGACAGTTTGGTCTATCACTGGCTCTGTTTCTTGCACAATCAATTGCTCATTGACCTCTGAGCAGTCATCTACCACACTCTGGTCCTCCTCTTCCACCATTATCACCAGCTGCCTGTCCAGCTAAGGATGGCTTGCAGCCCAGTTTCTCATCACCACAAACCCTCTCCCAATGCCCTTACACATACCCAAGGGGAGAAGAGAGAAGAACTATAGGGCCACCATGCCACCCCTCATTTCTCTGACCTGGTTTGGATCCTGGGTGCCCCATCTTCTCACCATACCTTTGCCCCCTTTCCACAAATACATACACATATTTTGATATTTGTGATTTTTTCCATTTTTGTGGAGGTCTTACACCCCCTAACCCTAGCAAATGTGGAGGGTTGACTGTAAATTATTACAATGAACTAGGGATGGGAATCTTCACTGCTTTTGTTTTCCTATAAAAGAACAAAGAATGTCAAAAGTTTTCCACCCACTGGGAAAGATTGCATGATTTCAAGTGTTTGGTTAGGTGGGTGTGTTTTGGGATTTTTTTGCAAACATTTTAAGGAAGGGGAATTCTTTGCACAAAAAAACTTTTTGCACAAAAAAAATCATGCACAAAAGACAAAAGATAACATTTTGTAAAAGAAGAAAAATACAGTGGGGTTTGTACAAATTACAGTGTTGGAAAACAAGGAGGGCAAGAAAAGACTTTCCATGCTAGGTGTAGAATTGTTGCCAATAAACCTCTGTGGAACCAGAATTCTTGTCTGCATCTTATCAGGAGGCTATGGATGGTAAAAGCCAAAATATGCTGCACCCCATGAAAGCAATGGGTGTAATCACAGAAGGACAGCAGGCATCTCTGCTTGGTTTGGGGGAAACTTGCCCTTTTTCCAAACTACAATCTCATTCATTTAGCGGGACTCATAATATAGCACTGCAATGGCCTGAAAGGGAATTATGGCAAGCTGGGGAATCTGCTTCAGCCAGCCCAGCTGTAGATACTCTTGTCTATGTGCAAGCTCTTTCTTCTGGTACTGACCACCCAAAACATGAGAACAAGCCAAACATAGTGGTGATAGCCACCAATGGGTGCTTGTCCCTGGCGAATGTATGCACATTTCATTATCAGTGGAAAGTTGCCTTTGGCACACTTATTACTTAGTCTTCCAAATTCTTCAGTGAATAGTTCAAAGTTCAATCAATGCTTTACACTATTTTGCTTGCACTGGAATTACAAAGTATGGTGAAGCCCTTGAATGTAATTGGATTTGAGGCTGATACTCCTCTGGTTCTTCTCCCACCTCTCCTACTCTCCCCCTCCCCCCCACATCCCAAACACTCTGCAGCTCTGTCTCTTTCTTTTTCTTTTCTTTCACTCCTTAGGAGTTGCTCTTTTCTCTCTTCCTCATCCTTTTCTTTACTTTTTTACTTTACTTTTCCTTCCTGAACTCTCCATCACCACCAGTGCTGCTGCATGGAAGCGACTGGTACTGTTTCTCTACTCATTTGCAGGGATCAGGAAGCTAAGCTGCCAGAGTCTGGAAGTTAAGCAGAGGAAGTAAAATGTCCATCCCAACCAAGGACCCTGCTGCTCCAAAGGTCATTGATGGACATGGTTTCTTCTGTTTCTGGCAAGGCTAGCTTGTCTCTGTATATTCAGATGAATAGAGAAATCACTCCATGTATCTGAATAGATAGACAAGATATTCCCTACTGAAATTGACTGAAATAGAGAGAGAAGACCATCCTTTTAAAAGAGTTTTGTTGCCCTAAGGATTCTTGGTGGGGTGATGAGTACTCTTCCTCCTTCAGTTATTTTTCAACAGGCCATCTCCTCTCTGTCACCACTGTAGCACAACTGAATGAGCAGTGAAGATGAGAAGAAGCCAGGTGGATGAAGTAAAGCCTTTAGGTGCCATGTTGTGGACGCTACCATTCATAATATGTCATACTTTTTTTCAGTTACATGTGAACAGGAAAACAGCAACCTGGATTAGCAGCATCTATGGCTCCTCCCTGCAATCACCCATAGGCCTTTTCCACATGGGGTTTTTGAAATGCGTCTACACCTTGGACCAGACTGGGTCGGACCTATGTAAGGTAGATCCATACCTCAGTCCAGTCCAGAACGACCCCAAGTGGTCCTCCAGCATACTTTTGAAAGACCTGTTTATTTTGGTCTTTCAAAAGCACGCAGCGTGCCACTGAGAGCCTGCCCCCTTATGCAGATTTGCAGGCTCGCATTGGTGCGAGCCTGTGATCTGCCCGGGGGCAGGTTTTAGGCTGGTGAGCTTCAGTGGTTGGTCGAGACTCTCGACCAACTGGAAACCACCATTTGGGACGCCGAAGCAGTGCGTATTGACGAGCACACACTGCTCTGGAGCGCCGTGGACTGAACCGGGGAGCCGAAAGGTCTGGTGAATAGCGGCACGGGGCGATTCCTTCGCCTGGTGCGGAAAAGGCCATAGTTTGAATGTGGGTCGTGGGAGTGCAGTTTCCTCAGTGTTCTATGGATTGTTATTTTAAAGTGGTGTGTGATACTCTTTCAAGTGTACAATCTTCTGTATGGATGCTGACTTTCTATAATTTCATATCTGAGTGAAGTATTCTCAAGTGATATTATCCAGCCTTGTTTACCCACTACTTTTCTTCCTCTTTCCACCAGGAAAGTATTCAGCTAATTGTCATCTTCTCTAACAGTCATAGCCAGCAATGGTTCAAGTGCAGGTATAATTTCCACTGGAAGTGTTATTTTAAGCATATATGTAGATTGATCTCATGTCGTATAAAAGTAAAGAATTCAGATTAAACATCAATCAAAACAGCTTCTCTTTCTTGAAAAAGTAGCTCTTGTAATATTCAACTTCCAGCTCTACTAGCCTACATTTCATGGTTTAGGTCAGAGCTAAGAGAAGTTACTTTTTGGAGTATAACTCCCAGACTCCCCCAGCTAGCAACATGCTCCCATAGAAATCAGACTATTTGGATTAGACAATCTTAGCTGCTCTGTATGGTAGCAATGGAGCAGTTGTGGCCTCAACCTGCTCTCCCTCCCTTGCCTTTTGTTCATTGCTCATTTCCAACCTTCTTCGACAGGGACAAATAAGCACTTCAGCACCTCAAACCCCCAACCCCACCCTTATCTCTGTGTTAGGGAGTCTGCTCTGCAACAGCACACTGGATTGAATTGAACTGCATTTCCACCTGATGAGCTAGGGAGACAGTGAACATCAAGTTTGTTCTGCAGCCAGAAAAGACATCCGGTCCCTCCCCTCTGCCACAAAGACCACTAGCACCTTGGTAAGGTAACAGAAAGGATGTGTATGAGTCTGTAAAAGTAGCAACTTGTTTCCCTGCCCCTGATGATCATAATTTGCTTTCATGTTTTGTTTTGTTTTTGATAAGGAAACACATTTACAGTCTTTGTTCTCAAGCTAGTGACGGATTCTCTGAGAGCCTGTGTCTGTAAGAAAGACAGTGAGTGTGTGTGTACATTCTCCCTGACACCCAAAGTCTCCTCTCTCAGACTGCAGAACAATTGTTGAATCTTTCAGGAGGTTTGGTTGCAGTGCTTAACAATTAGCTAACCTTCAAGGTATTTCTTCATTATTCCCGTTGATTTTACTCAACAGTAGAGTGAGGGGAAAAATCCTCAGAAAATACCTGGCATTCTGTTAGCAAGTTATGATAGTGTCAAGTCCAACTCGCTGTATTCACTTTTGGAGTTGTTGTGGAGGATGGAATTCTTTTACCAGCAGTGCAAAGACCAAAGACTCCTCCCAAGTGATGCACCTTCCCCACAACATAGTCATGTGCATGTTGTTGGAGAGTGAGAGAGGAGAATCAGCTTATATACATCCAGCTATATTCCTACATTTGGACACATTGCAAGGACAACATCTGCAGAAGCAGCTCAAGGACCCCTAGGAGGTCCCTGTGGGTTCCTGTTGCACTGCATGCAGCTATGAGAAAATGGTTGGATGCATTTCTGCTAGTCCTCCTCCTCCTCCTCCTCCTCCTCCTCCTCCTCCTCCTCCTCCTCCTCCTCCTCCTCCTATTACATACAAATGGCCATGGGAGACTGTACTGCTTAACAGATGTGTTTGGAGGGTTAGCGCTGGGAGATGTATCTCCATGTCAGCCATAAATTTCCCAATGTAGCTTTTCAACTAGGGTTTGACAAAGAAGATATCCAGACAGACTAAATACAGTATTGCTGCTGACTGCTGTATTTGTTGCTATAGTTCTCATTAAAGACAAACAAGATGGAATTTCTGTTGACCTAGGATATTCAGTGGCAGTTCCCAGACCAGCAGAACATGTAATTTTTTGTTTTTTAAATCGAGGATATAGCTTGGCAAAAAAATAAAACAAAAACCAACTGACTTGTATGGTTCAGTACCTGTGATTCATACCAGGTTCCTTGGCTGTTTCTCTTCTTCCTTGCTGGATTGTGGCAGAAGCATGGCAGATTACTGACAGTACTTAAGATTTTTTTTAGAACATTATTTTTTTAAAAAAAGAAGGCACGTCCATATGAGTCTCATGACATCGATAGCCAATAGTGATCACTGTAGAGATCTAATATTCCCTACTGAAATTCACAGAATGAGATCTGAATGATAACTGATAACTAAAATTGCCCACAGTGACATGAGATCTGAATGAGGATTGGCCTAATTACCAATCATGTCATACAACTTCTTTGATCTTCCCCTCCTTGTTGGCTTCTAAAGGGACTGGAGGCTCTGAGCATCAAGCAATATCAATCGGTAATAAATGAGACTCTCTGTTGCAAGAGCTCTCACTTCGTTGCAGTGGTATGGGAGAGCCCAATGTACCTCTGAGAGCTCTAAATAATAATAATAATAATAATAATAATAATAATAATAATAATAATAGTAATAATAGTAATAATAATAATAATAAAATTTATTTCTATCCCGCCTCTCCCAATGGATCGAGGCGGCATTACAAAAATATATAAAAACATTAAAACATTAAAATGCACCCTATCCTCCCCACCCTCCAACCCTTCTATCCCCCTAAAACATATTAGTTAATTAAAACAAATTAGAAACAAGATTAACACAAAAGACAATGATGAGAGGCGGTGGAACACTAATCTGGGAAGGCCTGTCAGAAGAGAACTGTCTTGACTGCTTTTTTAAAGCAGTCAAGACTGGTAATGTGCCGGGTCTCCTCCGGCAGGCCATTCCATAACTTGGGAGCGACAGAAGAAAAGGTCCTCTGGGTAACCGCAGCCAACCTAGTTCTGATTGGCTGCAGTAAATTCCTCCCAGAGGACCTTAGTGTGCGGGGCGGATTATATGGGAGAAGGCGATCCTGCAGGTAGGCTGGCCCCAAGCCATGAAGGGCTTTAAAGGTAAAAACCAACACCTTGTACTGTGCCCGGAAACTAATAGGCAGCCAGTGTAAAGACTTCAGAATAGGTGTTATATGGTCAGTTTTAGATCTTCCGGTGACCAACCTGGCTGCCATATTCTGAATTAATTGAAGTTTCCGGACTAAGCACATGGGTAGCCCTATGTAGAGCGCATTACAGAAGTCAAGTCGTGAAGTTACCAGCGCATGTACCACTGTTTTTAGGTGTTCCAAGTCCAGGAAGGGGCGCAGCTGGCGTATCAGCCGAAGCTGATAGCAGGCACTCCTGGCTGCCGCATCAATTTGAGCTGTCATCTGAAGCGGCGAGTCCAGGAGCACTCCCAAGCTGCGGACACAGTCTTTCAGGGGAAGTGTGACCCCGTCTAGAACTGGTTGACAAACCTCTATACCTGGGCTGGGGCCCTTAACAGCAAGTACCTCCGTCTTATCTGGATTCAGCTTCAGTCTGTTTTTCCTCATCCAGTCCATTACTGCTTCTAGGCATTCATTTAGAGGTGAGATGCCATCCTTAGTTGATGCTGTTATCCGAGGCATGGAGAGATATATCTGGGTGTCATCAGCATACTGATAGCACCTTGCTCCATGCCTCCTGATGATCTCTCCCAGCGGTTTCATGTAGATGTTAAATAGCATCCTCTTCACTCTTCTGTTCAAATTCCTGGCATGTAATATAATACAATCCTTCTCAAATAATGGAACACTGCATCTTATCTCAATATTTTAAATCTTTTTCTCTTTCACAAGTTAGTAGAACCTAAATGAACAGTGACAGTTTACAAGGGCTCATTATCCCCACAAAGCTCTTTCAGGGTTGGCCGTTGATGTTCAGGTTCCAGGACAATCTGTTTTTATAGGACATAGGAATGTAAGAGGAGTCCTAGTAGATCCCATCAAAAAGGCCCATCTTTGGTCCACCATTCTGTTTCTTATAAAGGCAAGACCACAAACAGGGCTAGAAGACAGTGGTCCTCTCCTGCAATTGTTTCTATCTGAAAATGAAACTGCCATATTGTTCTCCAGACAAATGTCCAAAGATTGTCTGATCTCCTTTTTGTCGAAGTCCAGTGTTGTAGGATTCAAGCTCCCATAATCCCTTGACAAGAATTGGAACCCAACAACATTTGAAGGAACACAGATTGCTCACTCTTATTTTAAGGACATCCAAATTGGTAGCCATCCCAGCATTCCCTAGTATCAAACTCCACAAATGCATTAGTGAGTTATGATGGTGGTCCTGCTAAATAATGTCCTATATGCTGTGTCTCAAAAGCAATCATTTTTCATCGGCTATTCGCCTTGAGCTAAATTTACATTGTCATTGGGAACCAGAGGTTGATCTGTTCTTGACAAAATATCAGAAATATTGCAGGTGAGTACTTTTGCAATTCACAGGCTAGAGCATTCTTCTCTAACCTGGTATGCTCCAAATTCTTTGAATTACAACTTTTCTAGTGTGTGCTGGCTCTGTCATATAGAATTTTTAGTCAACAACATATAGAGGGCCCTAGGCTGAGTTCATGTCCACTATGAAAAGAAGAACTTCAATGCTGTTATAGTGTTTGCTCTAATGCCCTGTGTAATAGGGAAAGGTTCCATGAAGATCCTAAAATAATGAAACTCTCTGCACATTATCGGAAGGATGGTTTTAGGAAAGGATTTCAGATTCCATTTCAGGGAATCCAGAAGCCTTATTTTGCTGAGAACCTTTATTCTTTCATTGGTTTAGAGCAGGGTGTCAGGGATAAGATTGCTAAGGAGGTAGCTGATGGTAAGACAGTGGACTCTGAGCCTTCTCCTTGCCTGACAATCCTCACAGATACTTCTGATGAGAACATGGCACAGGTCCATCTCAGTTGTTGCTCCAAGACTCTGACTCTCAGGTCCTTGCTAGAGAGGTTAAACTGACACCCTCCTTACTGTGTAGGTAGACAAAGACAGTGGGATCTAAATGAGTTCGAGGAGGGGTCCAACCCAGATGAACAAAATAAGGGTGTGCAATGGCAGCTCCTCTTCCCTCCCTTTCTCCCTCCCTCTCTCCCTTATGGGGGCATCAGAAAAGGAAAGCAGAGATCTGCTGCTAGAATGCAAGGTGGGCAGGACACGCTAACAGTTCAAAGCAAGTCAAGCTTGTTTTCTCCCTTTACCTTGGAATTTCCTTGAATAAGACAGAAAAGGAGGGGGCAGAGCAAAGGTAGCTCTAGATTGCATTTGAAAATGAAACCAGGAGAAAACCTGGGGGTTGGGGGGAGAAAAACAGGAATCTAGCAGCCCTTTTAAAACTAACTGATCTATAGGTTAGTGTGAGCATTTGTGGATATCAAACCATTTTTTCAGCTGCAATGACTGAAGAAGTGGATTGATAGGCACAAAAGAACATGCTAAACTATAACTTAGTCTTTCATTAAAAAAAAAATCTCTAGCCCATCTGGAAGCAGAGCTAGACTACAGAAAATGAGGTCCCTTTAGTATTGAGGGAAACGTTCTTGCTTTTGTTATCCCAAGTTTCCCAGATAAGTGTTACACTTTTGTCGTCTGTGCAAAGAACAGCGTTGCTTTCTCTTCTCTTTTTCTTTTTACAGAGCTATGAGCACACCAGCATGCAGTGCAAAGACATGGCAATCATTACAGGGTCTCCAGAAAAAATTAAGCTCTATTATATTTTCCCCAGGCTTCTCGATTGCTCAACTGGATGCTCCCAGATGAAACAGAGATGAGAGAAATCCGCATAGAGGACTGACAGATGCACAGATAGATAGACACTCATTGAGGAAGAGTGGGTGTTCACTGTGGGTTTGAGATTTCTTGTAATAAATAAAGTTCTTCAGAAAGGCTAATTATACATTTCCTGGTCTTTGATGCACGATGTGGTTTTTTGAACCCCTTATTCAGATACTTCAAACTCTAAGTTAAACAGGTCTTTAAATTAAATATGAATTACATATTTGTATTTATTGGGATACCATTCCATTCCTTACTGCAATATGTTCCATATCAGGGAAACAAAACAGAAGTTATAAGGTGAATAGAGGTGTAGGGCTGGAGGAATTTATTTTTGAAAGTAGAAATAAAATGTGGGAGGGTGATGTTAACGGGAAAAAAAGGTGTGCCACACTGGATTGTTACTTGCTTTGAGTGTGTGTGTGTGTGTGTGTATTCTTGCATAAAAGAAAACAGACTTTTCAGGACTTAGGCCATTTCCGCACTAGCCTGTTATAGCGCGATGATTCCACTTTCAACATCCTCTGGAATCCCGGGGTTTGCAGTTTTGGGAGGGGCCTTAGTTGTGTTAGTCTTTTGCAGGAAAAATGACAAAAGAGTCTTGTGGTAGTTTAAACATTGAAACATTTTATTTGCTGTTGTTTTTTATTCATGGCACTGCCCCCAGCTGTCCATGCCCACCAGATTCACCAGCCACACAAGACAAGGTGGGAGAGATGCCACATGCCACAACAATTCCACGGAAACTACCTTTTCCAACCCATTCCAGGTAAAACATCTAGAAAATGGCCAAGGATACCAATTTTTCAGGAAGCCAAGTATATTTAATTAAGCAGTTGCACGAGACTGGATGGAAGTGATGCCACAAGTCACAGAAATTGCTCAGGAATCACGTTCTACTACTTGTTCCAGTCAAAACATCTGTGTTCTGGAAAATAGCTTGCATCGTCAACAGTTCAGATAGCCATGCCTACCAAATTCAGCCAGCTGCAGAAGAATAAATGGGACTGATGTAACAAGCCAGGAAAAAATAAAAGGAAGAAGCAGAAACAGAAGCAGAAACAGAAGATAATAAGTCCAAACCTCTGTATTCTAGAACACAGTTCAAAATGCCAAATTTCCAGGAAACCACGTCCAGATGAGCATGAGGAAGCAGGTCCTGTGAAGTTTTTGTGGCTTTTTGTATCATGCCTATCTAAAATTGTGATCTGGTGAACTGGTACGTATGACTTGTTACATCTCTCTCATCTTTTTACAGAATACATTTGTTGCGTATAAATTAAACCAATAAGGTGATAAAATGCAAATTTATAGAAATTGCAAACAAACTCCATAAGTGGAAGATAGACACCATTCTATTTGCCAAAGTACGACCAGAAGCAAATTGTGTCACAGACCATATCAAAAATTAAAGTAAAGCGATAGAACACTAAATCACTCACTGTGCCAAAATGCAACATAAAGAACTTCCCCGTAGAATTTAAAGACCGTGTACTTTGCTTGCACAGTAAAGCTTAATTGCCAAACACCAGAAGAACCCTGGACTGATGCTAGGGACTGTGTTAGGGAAGAGTGCAAAAAGATTCTATTTGCAGCCCAAAAGAAAGAGATGCCTCAATGGATGGCAGATGAAACTCTTCTAATAGTTAAGAATAGTCAAGAAGCAAAAGAAAAAAGTGATGTAAGTAAGGTCAGAATCCTGAATGCAGCTGTTCAGCAACTTCTGCACAGGGGCTAAAAGAACTATGTTTAATAATCAATGCAGAGAAATAAAAGATGACAAAAACACATTACATAATCAAGAAGTAATAAAAAGATGGTGGAAACAACACACTGAAGAACTATAATACAAGAAATGAAAGGATAAATTCATTCAAGGAAGAACCATTTGAAGATGAACCTATATTTTTAGAAAGTGATGTGGAAATCTGTACTTTAAGCACTTGGTAGAAATGACTCCCCAGAGACAGATGGCATACCAATACAGTTGCTTCAATCAACAAAAACAGAATCCATTCAAATTCTAACTAAACTCTGCCAACAAATACAGAAAACAAGATAAGGTCTATAGACTGGTAACATTCTATATACATTCTAATCCCTAGGAAACAGGAGACCAATGGCTGTAATCACCATTGGACCATGGGATTCATCTCCTGTGCAAGCAAAGTAATACTCAGAATTTTACAACAAAGATTTTTACCAGATAAGGAGTGAGAAAGGCCTATTATCCAAGCTGAGAGTAGAAAAGGAAGAAGCACTAAAGATCATTTTGCAAACATATATTGGTCTTTTTTCCCCAAAAAATGCATTAAGATAACTTAAATCCATTACTTTTTTTGTACTGCAATATTTCTTTTATTTCATTTATTTTTTAAATTATATTAAAATACCATTAAGTTTAAGAAAATGTAAAGTGATTTAAGTACATAACAATGAAGCTAAAAATACAGCATATGCACACCTTATAAAAATGAATCCTTATAACCAACAACTCATTAAATGCCTGTTTGAATAAAAAGGTTTTTGCCTCTGGGGAAAGGAGAGCAAAGAAAAAGTGAATCAACCCTTCCGTTGGAAGGAATTCCACAGGCTGGTGACAAATCAAGGGGGCTAGAGAAGTAGATCTAAGCTAGGAGTGGGACTTACATTGCCCTCATGATGCTGAATTGCAGCTCCTAGCATTCTTTATCACTGGTTATACTCTCTAGTCCATTCTGGTTTGTTTGTTTGTTTGGTTTTTTGGTTTGTTTGTTTGTTTGTTTGCAAAAGTAAAAGGTGACAGAAATAGGTCAGAACCCTGTTCAGTGTCTTGTGCACAGGGACAAGGAGAACTGCTACAATAATCATTGCAGAGAAATAGAAGATGACAGTGAAAAAGGAAGACCAAGAGATCTCTTCCTCAAGATCTGAGAAATCAAGGGGAAATTTAAACCAAGAGTTAGGGATGCTCTATGACAAGCAAGGAAACACTTTATATGACCAAGTAAAAATTAAAAAGCCAGTGAAGAACTATATAAAAGAGATGGAACAATGACAGATTCATTCAAGGATGAACCAGTTGATGATGAACCTCCAATTTTAGAAAGTGAAGTGGAAGCTGCAATCAGAGCACTTGGGAGAAATAAATTACCAGGAACAGATGACATACCAATAGAGCTACTTCAAGCTACAGAGACAGATTCAACTGGAATCTTTTGAGGCCCTGCTTTCGGGAGTTAGGATTAGCATCTGCCCAGACAGTGAAGGATGCCTGCAACTTGGGCTCCATGGAGAGGATGCGGGCAGCTGGGCTGCTCTCTGAAAGGCGCTCTCTCTTCACAGGATTGAGTTTCTCCCAGCAGTGCATGATGTCCCAAATCACAGGTGGTGGTGCATCTGTCTTGATGGCACTCTTGCAGGCATGTGACAGTGACACTCGGTAACCAGCATGGAGGAGAGCAGACCTGAACTGCAGCAAAGAAGGACTGCTGCAATGGATAGTTCAAGCTAATATCTGTCAACAAAGGTGGAAAACAAAACAGTGGCCTACAGATTGGAAATTCCCAATAGACATTCCAGTTCCCAAGAAAGGGGACACTAGAGATTACAGTTAACTACAAGACCATTGCATTAACTTCCCATCCAAGCAAAGTGATTATCAAAATTTACCATTTATGTAGTAGGAAAAAACAAATACCCAAGCTGAGTTCAGGAAAGGAAGAGGCAGTAGGGAATAGATTGCAAACATACATTAGATCATGGAGTATGCAAAAGAATTTTAGAAGAAAATCCACCTGTGCTGTATAGATTAAAGCAAAACTTTTGATTTTGTACATCATGAATGTATGGATCACTCTTAAAGAAATGGGTATGTCACAATATTTGCTTGCATGATGTGTAACCTGTACGCAGGACAAGAGACTACCATCCGTACAGAATACAGAGAAATAAAATAGTTTCCAATTCACATGGGGGCCAGACAAGGCTGCATTTAATCACTCTGTCTATTTAATTTCTATGTGGAAGACATCATACATGAAGCAGAATTAGATTCAGAGAAAGAATCTGTGAAAATTAGAGGAAAGAACACCAACAATTTAAGATGTGCTTATGGCACCATACTACTAGCAGAAAATAGCAAAGACTTGGAACAATTACTTAAGTAGTGATTGTTAAAGCAGAATCATAGTGCTAAAACTGCATAGTGTGAAAGAGCTCCAGTACATTAAAAAAAAAAAAAACTGCTGCTCAGATTGTACATATTCAGGGAGATTTCCAAAATGAACTGCAAATTCCAAAACAAATAGGGAAATGAATTGGAATTCCAGAAGGCTTGAACTATATTATTAATTGTGTCTGGTATGGATTTGGTACAGTCATGGTGTTGCGTCTCAAGCTGTAACTCATGTCTTCATAGACTGTATTTTGTGTTTCTCTTCCCTTTCCTTTTTTGCAGTATTTCTTGATCTGTTAAAGAAAAACAAAAGGAGTAGAAAACAGACCACAATTAATATGGATTGCTCAGAAGAGATCCCTGCCAGTGTTCTTTTACATGAAGGGCCTTCAACATCTCTCCTCTTGGAAGGAACCACTTTCTGACTTGTCCTTTATCAGCAGGTGGTGGGGATGGCCAGCCATATTTGGAACTAATCCTTGTATATAGATATAACAAAATGCGGGGGGGGGAATACATGCAACCTCCTCTGTAAAGCCATCTTAGGAGTTACTACAGCGGCCTGGAGAAGCACCGTCATTATAACTCATCTTCATAATGATCTTCAGTATAGAACTTGCCTTTTACGTTGAAGAAGGATAATTCTGTCCACTAGTTCTATCCGTACATTTTGTTCTAGATCTGTGTCACTAGTATTCCTCTGTTTTCTCTTGCAGGACTGGGATCTGCATGCCCCCTTTATAGTCCATAACATGGCGTAGAACAGGGAGTGGGGAGTATAGCCCAGGGCACCCTTAGGCCATTTTGTGGTCTTGTGACCCCTACAGACTCCCTGAACTCTCCTTTTTCTGACCCTAAAGAGAGGGAACTGCCTCTCGTAGACTGCCAGTCCATAGTGATAGTGCTTAAAATTAAAAATAAGGAATTGCTCTAATTGAAGAAAATTAGTATATTCAGCAATGAAGTGAATATGTGTCTTTAAGCAAGACGTAGGGATTAATATGTAGCTACAGGATGTGCTCTGAAAGGGATACCTGCAAGAAGTCAAGCTAGGGATTAGAAAGATAAGAAAGACAGAAAAAGCTTTGGAACATTTTCAGGAAAACTTCAGGTAGAAAATTAACCTTTTAAGACAGGAAGGGCAGGAAAAAAACCAGGAGATACAACATTTGTGAAATAGCTGTGTCAGAGCTGAGTGTGTAAAAATATTTAGCCAATTAGAGTGTATTTCAGAAAAGACAGATGGCTATAAGCTTTAGGAAGGGATGTGTGTTCAGTATCAACTCATAGTGATTCTGAGTTGATCAGATTGTGCAATCTAGATCTTTTATTGTAATCTTTGACTGTCTGAATTAAGCTGTTTTCTTCCTTTACTTGACTCTCTGAGTTTTATTGGCTCTATAGCTCAGGAAGAGGCAATTTTGTGGCAACAATAGGATAGTTAAAGTGGCATCATAGTGTTATAACTGTGTAGTATGAATAAGCCCTGGAAGTACACTTCAAGCCAGCTCCATTTTCCTTTCTCTCACTCTCTCTTTTTTGTTGGTGGATTGGCTTCTTTTGGTAGTTCTTGTAGTCACTGTAGCATCTTGGGACAGAAAACTGGCCCTGAGATGGCCACAGTTGTTCGCCTCTAGTGTAGAATAGCTATGGCCATTTCTGCACTAGGCTGTTATAGCGCGATGATTCCACTTTCAACCTCCTATGAAATCCTGGGGTTTGCAGTTTAAGGAGGGGCCGGCCAGCCCATTCCATAGGAAGTTGAAAGTGGAATCATCGCGCTATAACAGCCTAGTGCAGAAATGGTGTATATATTGAGATCTTTACGTGAGAAGGCATCTGATTTTTTTAAAGAGAGAATTATTGGCCTATTACTTTATTATCATTTGGATATTACTTTAAAATATTTCTTGTGAGAGACAATTCCCACTTCATCCCATCACTGGAAGAAGACAAATTTGCTGTACTGGAGGATAGGTGTAATTCACCAAATGTAGGCAGTACTATTAGCATACTTACATTTACAGAAGACAGAAAAAAATATCCTAGTAGAGAAACCATCAGCAATGACATGACGATGAGGACATACAGCATCCAGGGAGATGAGGAATGCTCCGTTGGTGTCTTTTCTGAGGTTTGTGTAGTGAAAGGAAATGGGGGATTAGTTTTATTCTATTATTTTGTTTGCTAACCTATACTGAAAGGAATCCATTCTTTATGCTGGAACAATGTAATTTCTCTCATCTTCTTTTGTGCTAAGCTCCTTAGTAAATTGTAGACATGTATATTATATCTAGGGTCTAACATGAAGACAGAAGGGCCAATGTGGCATAGTGAGATGAGGGTTCAGTTCCCTGCTCAGCCATGAAAACCTATTGAGTGGCACACCCTCAGCTGCAGAAAACTTTGTGATAGGGTCACCATAAGTCAGAAATGACTTGAAGGCATACAACAACAACAACAACAACAACACAACACCGAGATGGATATAACAATACTGTTTTTTTTCTTACCCAGGATTCCCTGCCCTTTACTTAAACAGAGACCCCAGTATTTCCTTCTTTATCAGGAGCAAATAAGATTTGATGCATGGGGCTTGCTGACTCAAGAGGTTATCAAACCATTTGGGGTTCATCCCCAGCAGAAATGAAATTTAGTGAGTAAATAATCCAAGCCACCCTTACTGCAAGGAAATATTTGAAAATGGGACATCTTTACAGTTTAGACCAGTCTTTGACTTCAACTATAGGCAGGTATAGGAATAGATAATATGTCTGAAAACTAATGAAAATGTTCTCCCTGGGTTAAGTGCTCCAATAGCTGCTCCCAAACAATTATTGCAGCAATACTCAACTTTTTCTTAAATAACAGTGTTGCTACATACAGTTTTCTATAATGAAGCAAAGTCACTTTTAGTAATGTTTGTATTGTCAAGAACTGTGTGACAGAAAAGTTTGGTAAATTGATTGATTTGTTTTCTCTCACAGCTCTTCATACCTCTTCTGCCTGCCAGAATTTTTTTTTAAAGGAGTAAGGAAACCAGGAAAGAAGGTGGAACTGGCTAGCAGTAGCAGTAGTAGTGTGCTGCTAGCAGTAGTGCTGTGCTATTTCTCTATGAGTACAGCCACACTGCACACTCATAGGCCCTTTTCGCACGGGCTTTCTGTCGCGCGACAGCCCCGTGAGCCTCGCGGGAGTGGGAGCGTCGCTCTGCACGACGCACTCCCACTTCCGCCGCGCTCATGGGGCTGCAGCGGCGCGATCGCGGGTTTTTTTGATTTTTGCCTCAAAGAAAAATTACCCACGCTTGCGCAACGCTCCCGGCACCCATGCGCACTTACTTCCTGTGTGGAGCGTCGGGGAGGCGGCCGGGTCGCGCTTCCTTCCCTCCACCCCTGCGGAAGGAAGGGGTGGGGCGCTAGCACGACGGACGCAACAGCCTCCTGCTTCGCGCGAGCGGGGGGACGGACGCGACAGTCTCCTGCTTCGCGCGAGCGGGGGGGGACGGACGCGACAGCCTCCTGCTTCGTGCAGGGGGGAGCGGCTGGCGACAGCCTCCTGCTTCACCCAGGGGGAGGGCGGCTTGCGCGAGAAGTCTCCTCCGGGAGGCTGCCGCTTCCCCCTCGTTCCTTCGCCTGCGGAAGGAAGGAGGGGGAAACGGCAGCCTCCCGGAGGAGCCTTCTCGCGCGAGCCGCCCTCCCCGCTCACGCGAGAAGCCTCAATGCGAAAAGGGCCATAGCAATTTGATACCACTTTAATTTGCCATGGCCCTATCCTATGGAATTCTAAGATTTGTAGTTTGGCAAGAGACAAATGGCAAATAAAGTGGTATCAAAGTGACGTAATTGCACAGTATAAATATACCCTGTGTTGCTCATCTGTTGAATGAACAGGAACTGGTAACTATGTGTTCCTTACTCTCTTGCCATTTCTTTTGAAAACTTCAGAAGCAATAAATTGCTCATAATCTTCCTCCATTGCTGTGTATTGTGAATTTTTTTAATCTTAAAAAAATACAAAGATCAAAATGAGAAGAATTTGGAATGGGCTCTTAGCATTGGCTGGCCATTATAGTCACATGTTGGGAATCAACGTGGATACCAGTTTTGAGAGACTAGTTAGAGACGCATGGAATATGGTATCCCTGAACAAATGAACAAGTTATTACACATTCTCAGAAGAAGATGATGGTACCATACTTTGGAAGAGGGAGACTGGGAATCTTCCCTCAAGCTGCTGTCCTATGCACACCTATCTGTGAGTATCTCCCATTCAACATAGTGAGACTCCCTTCTGAGTAAACCTGTGTAGGATTTCTCTGTTAGACACTGGTGCTATGTAGCTTTGAGCCAAACACTTGCTGATTCAGCAGGTGAGACTGGGAGCCATGAAGAGCCTCATTCATAGATCAGTGTTAGGAAAGCGGAAACCTCTTCCCTGATGGATACTATTTATATTTGTCAGATCAGAACAACAAGGTGAACAGCACCAGGTTATCTTGTATACCACATCTATTTGTTTTCCCACATAGCTAAGGATACACTTCTCCAGTGTTTAAACATATAATTGGATACCAAAGTCAGAATCACCCATGTCATAATATTCCTGATTTCTATGTATGGGTATGAAAACTGGACAATGAAGAAAGCTAACAGGAAGAGAATCACCTCATTTGAAATTTAGTGCTGAAGGAATGTTCAAAAGGTGGGATAGACTGCCAAAAAGACAAATAAATGGGGCTTAGAGCAAATCAGGCCTGAACTCTCCCCTATAAGCCAAGATGATGACATTGAAGCTATCATACATTGAGCATATCATGAGATGACTTGACTAATTAGAAACAATGGTAATCTTTAGTAAAATGAAAGGCAGTAGGAAAAGAGGAAGATCATACTACAAGTAGACAGACTCACACAAGGAAGCCATGGCTCTGAGCTGGTGAGACTTGAGCAGAACTGTGGATGATAGCATGACAGGGCTCTTTTCACATGGTGTTTTTGAAGCGAAAGAGCCCCTTGAGCATCGCGTAAATCTGAGGAGTGGTCTGCATGACGCAATCACATTTGTGTGACGCTCAAGGGCCTGACGCGGACCGCGCATGGATTTTTTTCATTTTTGGTTCAAAGCCGAAAATGGTGCGCAGGTGCACATCATTCCTGGGCCGCGCATGCACTTACTTGGCATGCGGTGCCTCAGGAGCCAGGCCGGTCATGCGTCCTCTCCTCAGTGCAGCCTGTGAGGTCCCAGGCTGCACTGCAAACAAGGAAGGAGCTGTGGAGCTGAAGGAGGAGGGATATGACAGTGTTCCTCCCAAGCCTTCTTGCGCGAGAACCCCAACCCAGCAGCGTGAAAAAGTAAGCTGCGAAAAGGGCCCTGGATGTCTCTCATCCATATGGTTGCTGTAGGTCAAAACTGACTTGACAAAAAATAAAGAACAACAAAACCTATTTTTGCTTTCAAACCTGAATCCTCATCACTTCATTCTGTTTAAAAGCCATGCAGACTCCCAAAAAGAAGAGAGAGAGTCATAGAATCACGCTTTTATGATTCTATCTCTACTTGCGATCATTTGTTGAAACACTACAGCTGTACCTGGAATATCAACATAGTGTGCTCATGTGCATACACACACACATTCTTGTTGTTGGTGGTGGTGGTATTGGTGTTGTGTGCCTTCAAGTCATTTCCAACTTATGGGGACCCTAAGATGAGGCTATCATGGGGTTTTCTGGAAACTGAGCTTGTGTGACATGCCCCAGGTCACCCAATGGGTTTCCACAGCTGACCAGGGAATTGAACACTGGTTTCCAAGATTGTAGTCCAATGCTCAAATCACTACACAATGCTGGCTCTCATAGATACCCATACAAGCAGATTTTGGTTTTTCCATTACCAATAAAAATAAATAAAATGCAACAGACCCTCTGACATTTCACAGATAAAAAGTAGGACGCATGTGGCCAAGTAACATCAAAATGTGCTCAAGACAGCAAGTGTTACAAATGAGGAAGGACTTTTGCCTGAGCATATTGGGAAGAGCAAGACTCAGTGCACCTCCTCTTCTCTCATCTTCCCTCCTCCCATTGATTTAACTGAGTGCAAAATACTTCGGCACTTTGAATCCAGTTTTCAGCAATTGAAACACGCTGAGAGACAAGGAAGGAAAGTGGGAAGAGGAGAGAGAAACTGGGACATTTTAAAACCAGTTGGAGAACTGGGGCAATAGAGGATTAGTCAGGACTGTCTGCCAAAATGGGACAGCCAGGGGATCTGAGGTACTATGCCATTAACTTTACCTGTAGAAGTAATTACCACTGTCCTGATGGCATTTCCCTTACCTTTCACTGCCAAAATGATACAGCTGCTATTCATTTTCTTAGGCTCCTTGTTTATTAGCAGGCTTGCCTCGCACACATAAACATCACTGTCATTCTTCTTCACCTCTTGAAGCGTTATTGTCACCGTGTTGTTCAGCTCAGAGTATTCTGTGCGATTTTTATATTCAGGAGCTTCAACCTTCACTTGACCTTGTTCTGAGGCATACAGCACATTCATCGGCTTTCCCAGAGTCCGTTTCATATATAGTCCTATGATTTTCAGATAGTCAAACTCACAGACCATACTGACAGACTCGCCTTCCTCAGCAATGATAACAATTGGCTCCTGCTTAGCCATCAGTTCTGGAAAGAAATACAAGAAAGATTGTCAAAGAGAGATGTGTCTCCTGAGTAAAGACACTGGGGCTTCTTTATGCATTTGGCCTGAGGACTTCAAGGGGTCATAAAAATCAAAGATGGCATGATTCAGCTGAAAGATACCAACCCCAGTCAGGTCCTGAGTTATTTCAGTTTCTGAGAAATGATAGCACACTTTTTATCAACACTGGATCATACTCTTTCCCATATTATTTTCCTGCCTGCTTGAAGGTGAAAATAAGTTTTCCTTGCACATGTATTCAATTCTGTCCCCCATTTCTGTTGCTGCAAAGTCACATTCCCCAGCATTCCCCAGCATTCAACCAACAGCATTTTATTTGGAGGAAAATGCAACTTCACACCCTCCAACTGTCCCTGTGTAGCAGGGACAGTGTAGCAGGGACAGTCCTGATTAATATTCTGTTGTTCCGCTTTTTCAGCTTCTCTTAAAATATCCCAGTTTCTCATACCTCCCCCCACTTTCCACTGTTGTCTTTGGCTTACTTCAGTTGTTGAAAACTGAGTTCAAAATCAATCAGCTCAGGATAGGGGAGGAGGGCTGGTGGAATCTTGCCCTTGTCAGTAGGCTCAGGCAAAAACATACTGCTGCACCCTCTTCTATTCTATGTGTTCTTCCTCATTTATTAATTTTGCCATCCTGATTACACTCTGATGTTCTTTAGCTGTATATGTTCTGGTTTTCATCTCTGAAATCTTAGAGCAGGGCTTTCCAAGTGATGTGCCGTGACATGTTAGTGTGTTGTCTGAAGTGTGTAGATGAGTCACCTACAATCTAGGAAATGTGTGTTATTATTTATAAATCATATATTTTTAAAAATATATGAAACGTTTTCATGAGATATGTTGTGTCCCCATACATTTTGTTATTACAATTTATATATGTGTCTGTATCTCTTATAAGGGGTTAGTTTAACCTCCAGTTTGCTAGTAAAACTGAATTACTGTATCGCAAAATGATGCATATCTAAAAAAGTGTGTCGCCCACATGAAAAGTTTGGAAACCTCTGCGTTAGAGGGTATGCAAAAGACATCCTTCCCTTTGTACCTTTCAGGGCTGGCCTGCCCAGTTGTCTGCTCAGAGAAATCATCCTTTTGCAAAGTTCACCATTATCTAGGCACATCTTAAATTCACCTTCTTCTTTTAATGTATGAGTGTTCATACAGACTGTCTCTCTTGCACGCAGTAACATTCACGTATGAAAGTCTGGCTATGGAATCCCAGTTCCCTCATAGAAGGAATTGCTCTGCATTTCAGCTTTTGGGGCATAATCTAAAAGTTCATTTGCCTTGGTTTCCCTTTCTGTGTAACAGGTGTCTGATTGTTGATTGCTGTGACCCCTATGGCTACTGCTAGGAAGCCTGATGTTTAGCCCACCCAGACCAACCAAATACTGTTGCTGTCATCTGTGAATTGCTATAGTGAAACAACCTCCCAAAAGAAACCTTGAAGAATCCAACTCACTCAAAGTGAAAACAGATTACTTTAAACGAGTTTTTATTTTACTTAGACATGTAGATCCAGCCCTATTGTTGTCACTGATGTGTTTCATTTTCCTGTGGGAGGGGCAACTTGTGGTGTTCCAGGCATCGGACTGCAATGCCTATCAGCCCTAGACTGCACAGTCAATAGTGAGGAGAGTTGTGGTTGACAGTATTTGGAAGTAACAAGTTATCAGTTCTTGCTGAACAGTGTTATTTTATTGAATGGCCTTTAGTCTTACTATGTTGAACTGGTTTTATGCTTTTATGTTACTCTAAGCAGCATTTGATCTGCATAAAGTAGAAAAGGTAAAGTATAATTCTGAAGGCTAAATAAAATACACTCCTCATGTTACCCTGAAAATTGGGGGTCCCGCAAGGGGCGCCCGGCTTTGCCAATTTAAATACCAAAGGTGGGGAAATTAAAGTCGGAGCACTGATTTTGCTAACAAGAGGCAGGGTAATGTAGCGAGATCTTTCACCCTATGTATACAGCGGCGGGTTAGAGAGTGGCTAGACAAGGTATTAAAATAATGAACAATTCTTTATTAAACAGGAACACAGAAGACAAACACAAACTAACTGGAAAGGAAAGAGAGTTGCAAGGGAAGGCAATACGACCTGTTCCGTAGTCCTGGGGAGAAGTTGGAGATTCGGGGAAGAAAGCTCAGCGTGGGGCACTGAGGGGAGTCCTTTAAACACACCAGCGGCAGGGCAGGATGGCAGTCAAAGGTGATCCGAGAATCGGTTAAAAGTGAGGGGTTTTTATAGGGAAGATCATGCCTTTTGGCTATGGCAGTCCCAAAGGAGAACAAAAGGGGTTTCAGTGCTGGACAAGGGATCTGGTGAGGTCATCGTTAACATGATGGGATTTGCATGTAAAGACAATACCTTTGGCCGAGACATTGATGGCCCATCATAAAAGAGTAACTTGACTGAAAGCCGTGTGGCTATTGAGGAGTTTGTGACGGGAAGTTCCCTAAAGCTTCAGGCGAAGTTTGAGTTGCTGGCTTCAATGGGGAATGGAATATAAACCATTAACGGCCGCGCTCCATCTGTGCTTGTCCGGAGAACTTGCAGACACATGAGATGAGGTCACTGTGAGCCAGTCCAGCTAAGGCCGAATTAAATGATATCAAAAAGGATATCTGGGGGTCCTCACCGAGGGTGCCATAGCGGAAATAACACTCCCTCTACATTTGCAGGTTTGTGAATTTGACTATTTGCAAGCGTATATACCTTCTTCCCACTGCCCACTCTCCTTCTTCCATTCCCTTGTGTTTTGCCGGGTGTGGAGAAGGAAGACAAGTGCACCATGGAAAAAGGCAAGGGAAGGGGGGGAGTGCATGTGTGTTCTCCCCTCCAGAGCTCTCCCTCCCATTCTCGTGCATTTGGGCCTGGCAAGAGAATGTGTGTGGAGGCAAAACACAAGTGGGGGGAAGAGATACAGCTGCCTTCTTTTATTCCCCCTCTGGAGCTCCCCATCCCATTCCCATGCATTTTGCCCTGGTGCAGAGAACTCACTCTGAGGCAAAATGCAAGGAAATTATGGAGGCGGGGGGAGAACCCTGAAGGGAATGGGAGGGGGAGCTTTTGCCTTAGCTTGCTGGGAAGGAAGGACAAGATTTCACCCTCTCCTCTCTCCCCCCCTTCACTAAGTTAACTGAGTGCAAACTCCTTTCATCAACTCTGAACTAAGTTTGCAGCAACTGAAGTAAGCTGAATACACAAGGGGCAACTAGGAGGAAGGGGGAAAAACTGAGACATTTTAAAAGCAGCCAAAAAAGTAAGATGACAGGGGATAAATCAGGATTGTCTCTGCCAAACTGGGACTGTTGGAGGCTAAGCAACATGTGTTTTATAGCCAGCTTCTTCCACTCTCATGTGAAAAATCTCTTCCACAGACTTGTTGTAAGCTTCTTAAATCCAGAATACAGAGCAAGTATACAGCTGTATGTGGGTAAAGTTAACAAATGTATGCTTGCATGAACTGATGAATTTATTTATTTTATTATATTATATTTATATGCTACCTTGTTCTCAGAGTGGGACCTAAGGGGCTTCCAAAAGAGTTAAAAACATTAATAAAACTTTTAAAACAATTAAAAAATCTTAGAAAAAAACATATAAATTATAAAAACCAACAAGAAAATTAAAAACATCTTGATAAATTAAAAGCCCACCTCTTTGCATGTTAAAAGCCTGCTTAAATATGAATGTTTTTCCCTGCTGGAGAAAGGAGAGTGACGAGAGGGCCAGCCTAGTCTTTTATGGAAGAGCATTCCACAGGGTGGGAGCAACCACTGAGGCAGCTCTCTCCCCGTGTCCTCAGCAGGCGAGTCTGGAACAGTAGCAAGACCAAGAGAAAGCCTTGCTCTGCAGATCTTTGGTCTCTGGCAGGTTTGTGCAGGGAGATACGGTCTTTCATATATTCTGGACCTAAGCCATATGTATCCTCGTACGAATGCACATAAAACATAGTTTCCTACTATATGCATGGAGCACAACTCTTTCATCCTTGTAGAGCGGCCATAGATTGGACTGAGGTATTTTAAGTATGTAAGGGAATTCTGAGAGCTAACATAAGGCACAAGAAAGGAAAGAAACAGAGAAAAGAATAGGGGAAAAGCGTGAATTAAAAGCACAAATGGATCAGGACCCACAGTGAGATACTGTCTGAAATTAACATCCATAGCTATTGTTTGCCTCCAAAAGTAATGTTTACTGACAGTACCATTATCAAACACAAACAGCAGTGAGGAAGACAATTTTTGATTGAAACATTCTCTAGATTTTGACCTTATTTTTGAAAATAAAAGATACCACTTTTGAAATGGGTGTAGAAAGAAGGGGGAAGACAGGACTTCAGCTAATACGCTCAACACAATCTTCATGCAATAGCAGCGTTGAGAGCTAAGAATGGCAGAATGAGGGCTAGAGCTTTCTTCCAGCCCACTGCTGTACGATAACAGACAAGCTCGTGACTCTTACTATCCAATTTATTGGATTCTGTCTTGTCTTGAGTTTTTGTTTTGTTTTGTTTTCTGCCTCAGTTTGTACATTTCTTTCTTCTTCTTCTTCCCCCATCTTAATAAATAAATTATTGTCAGCAAATATTTTTTCTTTCCTTGGCAATAAGATTCTACTTTCACAATTTTGTAACAGTGTTTTCAGTGAATAGAAAGAAATTTTTAAAAATTCTACACAATTACACTACTTAGAAGTAAACTAGTAATTTTTTTACAGAGTGCAATCATACACAAGATCCATTTACCATCCTAGGACCTATCTCTGTGTAGAGTAGCATAAAAGCATCCTGAATATTCACAGCTCTGATGAAACCAAGTCTTGTGCTGGTCTGGGAAAGCTACGCAGGAATCTGGTACAGAATTCCATCCAAACCCACCTCTCCCAACTCGCTGGCACATACACACAGCCGAGGCGGATTAGAGCAGTGCTTCTCAGGCTATCTGATGTGGGGTACCACCATCTTTTTCTCAATGCGTCATGGATCACCATTACATAATTATGCATATTGCTTATAATTGCTTCCTTTTCTCCCAGAAACTCTCCATTGACTGGCATCAGTCCACAGACCACCACTGACTATGGGGCTAGATAGCTATAAGTCAACTTTGACATAAATGGTAAAGTCCTCCATCTCTGGAGGTTTACCTGCTAAAGAACGAAATGCTTATTAAGTCAAACTCTTACAATACAGCATTGTGAATTTAGAGAAGACAATTTCACTTTGCATACCTTTTGCAGCTGAAGTTCCTGAGAAAAAGAAGAGAAGATACATGGCAACCATCCAGGACATTTTGCAGAAACCCTTCTCTCAAACTCAGTTTTTAATTATTAAAAAAAAAGAGAGAGAGAGAAGAAGAAGTAGTAGAAATTACGCAGGTGACAAAATTAACCTGCCACCAGATGATTCTGAACTGAAGGGTTGGGGGCTCTGCTGGTGATAGAAAACCACAGAACTGTATCTATGATGTTGTGGTGGTGATGGTGAGAATTACCCACGAAGAGGAGCCAGTTGTTGAGTAGATTAAAAAACAAAAAACATACTAATCAGGCTGCAGCAGATAGACTCTGTGTTTGTAGAGCAAGGTTTTACAAATATAGTACTCGTCTCTTCAGTGAGAAAATGTGTGCTTCTTCTCTTTAGATTGAGGCATTCTGTTGAGCAAATGGTTAACCACTGTGAAGTTTTTCATGTTTGGGGATTTTTCTTTTTTGCAAAAAGAAAATTATTTGTGCAAAACTCATTTTGCAAAGAAAGGATTTTGCACAGAAAACTGTGTGTTTTGCACAAAATGTACTGCTTTCTGCATGAAATATCCTTGTGAAGAACAAGTATTTTGAGCAAATTATTTTTTTTTTCACGGAAAGTATTAAAATAAACAAAATAGTTGCAAAGAACAAAGTCCTCTTCTAACATGTAGAAAACATTCCAATAATATTTGTCCTTGCATTCGAGAATAAAATATTCAAAAGATTGACATCTGTATTGAAGGATGTTGAGTCCACTCATGCTTTAAGATTTTCTGCGGAGGGGCCTGTTATTCACATACAAGTGGGAATCAAGAGAGTAATTAAGCCCTAGTAGGATCTGGTCAGAGAATGTGACCTAGATTGTGGGGTTAAGCCTTTGTTGGGAGTTTAGCCAAAACATTGTGGTTTGGTAATTGTACCTTTCATGAAAATCTAAAGATATAATTAACTGTTTCTGAGCAGGGACTTAACTGTTAATACTGTCTGAAGAGTGCACTGAAGAATTGTGTCAACATTGATCTGCATATGAACTTTATTCTTATTGTTATTTTAATAAATGTTACAGTTTATCTTTGCAAATACTGACTTGAGTTGCCTACAGTGATAAGTAACACAGAAAACATACAACTATAACATTATTTAGTGTTTCTAAATATGCATTGAAAACCTTTGCTCTTTTTACAGAAAGGTGGTATTGGAGGGGGAGGCAGAGCTATGTGGAAAGAACAGGGCACCTTACTCATAGTATTCATGTCTTCAGTGGGAAAGTGTGTATGTTGAATCACCCTGTTGAGAAAATGGTTAACCACTCTGAAGTGTTTCACCTTTTGGGAACTTTTCTTTTGTGGAGTGGCGCAACAAAATTATTTACAAGTACCCCATTTTGCAAAGAAAACTGTATGTTTTGCACAAAATGCATTGCTTTCTGCACAAAATATCCTTGCAAATAATAGGTATTTTGAGCAAATGACTGTTTTTCACAAAAAGTACTAAAGTAAGAAAAATAATTGAACATGAACAAAGTCTTCTCCTAACATGTAGAAAACATTCTAGATTATTTGTTCTTGCATTTAATAATTAAATACTCAAAAGATTTACATCCCTATGTTGTTCACATATGTTGTTCACATACAAGGGAGTGGGTCTTCCCAGTAGCAGCATCACAGTTAGAGAGAGCTCTTTGCCAAAAGTCTCACCAGGAACTTATATTGTTATCTTCTAGAACCAGGTTTATTATAATAATTATTCTCATTTTCACAGTACCAATTTTCACTGAGTGATTTAGGCCCTTTCCGCATGAGGAAGTTAAAACGGGCCAAGGTGTGCTGGCATGGAGGTCATCTGCACCTTGGACCAGACTAGGTCCGGACTACTTACCTTAGTTCCACACCTTAGTCTGATCCAAAATGCCCCGAAGTGGTCCTGCAGCGTGCTAAGTAAAGACCAAAAAATCCAGTCTTTCAATCTTCTGGAGCGTGCCATTGCATTCCTGCTGACTAGTGCAGATGTGCAGGCTCGGACCAATGTGAGCCTGCGATCAGCGGAGGGCAGGCTGTGGGCGTGGCCAGCATCAGTGATTGGTCCAGACCCACAAAGAAACAGGAAGCTGCCATTTTCAGCCAGAGCAGTGAGGATCTAAAGACCTCACACTGCTCCGATTCGCCCTGGTCTAATGGGCAAAAGGGCTTAAGGGAAAGTCCATGTTACTTCGGACCCAGAAGGCCCGGTAAGTAACAGCACAGAGCGATTCACTCGCCTTGTGCAGAAAGGGCCATAGACTCATCAAGGTTGATTGTATCCTAGAATGTAGGAATCCATGAGATGCTACCAGATAATGCAGCATGTTCCAAGTAGTGTCACTTTTTGGAGATGTGCTATGGTCCTCCTATTAATGGTGATTTTATTTCCCCAGAGGCATGGAATCTCAATGTGTAGCTCTTGATATTTCATGAGCTTTCCCTTCTGCTTGTCTTCAATTCTGCTCTGCAATCTATAAACCAAACTTGCTTTTGCTCAGCCACTATTATGTTTGGCATAGTGTATTCTAGTTGCTGTCTTACAGAATTTTTATTTTGCTATTTTTGTAACTTTTCCAGGCTTATATTCCCACCAGTTCTTTGCAGATGGTAAATCATCCTTTTTACATAGATTTCAATGTACCACTGCAGCCACTTTATTATGAAATTTCTTATATAAGTCTGTGTGACCTTGTTGCATGAACTGATAAGGGGACCAGCATGCACATTTCTGACATAGATTACTAATTATCTTCTGCTACCACACTGAGATATCCTTAGACTTACTATTCTTAGTTTTTCAATATATGCCTTAAAGGGCCTTTCCACACTACACTGTTATACTGCTATTATTCCATTTTCAACATCCCATGGAATCCTGGGGTTTGCAGTTCAGGGAGGGGCATTGAAAATTCTCAGCCAGAGAGCTCTTCGGCTTCAGTAAAGTACAAACCCCAGAATTCCACAGGATGCTGAAAGTGGAGTAATAGCACTATAACACTGTAGGGCAGAAAGGCCTTTAATGTGTTTGAAGTGCCTGTTTTTGAGCTGCAAACATAAATTCTTTATGGCTTTTTTTTTTTCATTGTCCCATTCTGTTACGAATTCCAGATGATCTCTTTTTCAGCCTTACCTTCTATGCTTTTAAGACATTGGCCATATATTGGTAGACTTCATCAGCCCCCAAGGTGATTTTTAAATCATTTTCTGTCTATAGTGTCTTTTGTTTCTCCAGTGATCAATAGAATCTCTATATACAGTTGGCAATTCTCATTTGCAGATTTGACTTTCACAGATTGTACTATTTGGAAGCTTCTCCAACCCCTGCTCCCTGTCCCCAGTGCTCAGAGGCATATCTAGGGTGGGGCAAGAGATGCTAATGCCAGGGATGCACAACAAAGCCTACCAAGATTCAGTGCCAGAGGAGGAGGAGGAGGAGGAGGAGGAGGGAGGACAGGAGGTGAAGGTGATGGTGGTGGGCTGGCAGGAAAAGGCAGGGAGGGGAGAGAGGGCAGGAGGAAAGCCCAGCCACCCAGGCCCCACCTCCCAAGGCAGGCTCACTTAGGGCTGTGCTGGAGAGCCAGCATGCCTGGCCAGAGGGAGAGAACAGCACAGCCAGGGCAGAGGTGATTGGAGGGCACGGGTGGAGGCTGGGGTCAGGGTCTCCCCACAAGGAGGGTGAGCATGTGAGCAAGGGAGATACAAGGCAGGGGTCCACAGTGGCATAGTTAGTGGGGGAGGGTCTGCCCCAGCCGGCATTTTTTGGGGGGCTCTGCAACTCAGGTGCCCTTCCTGAGAATCCCCATCTAAATCTATCTGGGTCTAGAACCAAACCCAGCCACCCAGCCACCCAGCACCCCTACCTACCTGTGCAGAACCTCTGGGCAGCACGCATCACCTGTAGCTCAGCGGACCAGGTCCGCCCACCAGACCAAGCCCACCAAGTGATTCCCCCAGTCACTGGGCAGCTCCTGGCCTTCCAGCCCACCCTTTCCAGTCTGGTCCTTGCTTGTAGTTGCCTCACCCTGCTCCTTGCTCCAGCACCACCACCTGACAGAAGGGAGATGGCGCAGCTTGGAGGAGGCGGGAGGGCAGGGGTGAAGGGGCTTCGGGTGGATCCATTGGGCAGTGGCATAGCTAGGGGGTGGGGACAGTCTGCCCCGGGCACTGAAAGCTCTAGTTATGCCACTGCCAGTGCTTCTTTTCTAGGGGAACCTTCTCTCTTGGAGGCTCTGATCAGGCTGCAACCCTGGAAGCCCACTCTCACCACCATGCTTGCCCCCGTCCCATAGACACACACACTCATATTTTGATATTTGTGATTTTTCTACTTTTTTGAGGATCCTGCACCCCTAACCCTAGCAAATGTGGAGGGCTGACTGTATATATCTGTTAACATTTTTTCCCCTTTATTTTGGCATTCTCACTCAAGTATTCTTTCTGTTCTTCAACATCTCATTTCAGTTGTAATAATACTCTGCCAACAATATTGCATGGTAGTCAGAGCTGATCACTTCAAGGATGCAGAACATGCTTTGCTGTCACAATTTTCTTGGGACTTCTCAGAATTTTATAGAATAAACTGTTACGTTTTTCAAGCTTGCTTTGATACTTCATATCCCAGATCTTTGCTTCACTCGTACTGAAAAAGGCACTGCTGAAATGGCAAATAACAAAGAAAACAAAGGATGACAATTCTGTGCCTAATATTAACTCTCTCAAGTTCTTATCCATACACTATTAGCATGTTTCAAGATTTCATTACAGTTGAGAGGAATATTCAGATTTTTGCTGATTCCTACAATTTTCATATATATTTCAATCCAACATATGACAAGAATCAACGGTTTTTGTATGTGTCATCAACCCCTTCCATGTGGAAATTTTTCATCATCTTTAGTTTTGCAATATCATTTTCACAATTAATAGTTGATATTTTGTTCCTCAAAAATAGAGATAATTAATTTTCTGTTCTTCTAGAAAAAAAGAGAGTTCTAAATGAAATGACAATAGACTGAGTTAACTGTTGTTCCTATTAATAATGTGAACATTGTTGGTAAATAATTTAAACACACTGGGGAAAAATATTATTGGGTGGTAATTCTATGGAGTAGCTCCTTTTTATTTAAAGAAAACCATAATCAATACAATTCTTCCTGTTGTCATTCAATTGTTGATAACAACTGTTTACAGTAATATGTTAACCTACTGAGCTATCCTCACTGGAAGTTTGGTTAGATTTTTGAACCAGACTCCACCAACTTAATCCGTTCCAGCAGTTGCTCAGTCTTTAACTTCCTTTGCCTGCTTATTAGCGATTTCTGTTTTAGAGTATCTTCCATCTCTCTTGATTTTATTTCTACTACCACACTATTAATCCAGGTTACATTTTTGTTATCAAGTTTTGCTTTACCCCACATTTACCTCCAAACTGTAGCCATGTTGTTAGGAAAGATATTATTACTGTTAACTTTCTCCTAGAAGAGATGTATAAAACTGCTGTTGAGCACATCAAAATTGAATGTTCTGTTTAAATCAAGTAAAATTATCATGATGCTGAGAGATCTTTTTTGTTGTTCCAATTACACATTGTTTCATCAGTTTCAATATTTCTGAAATTATTTTGTTTCCACTGGATATTTTTCTTTTAGTTTCATTTTAAATTCTTCAGTTTTTCAACTTTTCATCTTTTAACATTTCTAAAATACTGGTAATGAGCGGGGGGGTTTTGTTTTCCATTTTTGTTTTCCATCTTTTATTTTCTTTGTCAATCCCATATCCAAGTTCTTTCACATCCACTCTTCATCTGCGTCTTGAAGAGGACTGGAATTGTTAGGTTTACATCAGCAATCATTTCTTTCAGTTCTTTCTTTGGTACAAGTTTTATGTTTGTAACCTTTCTCATATTTTTCTCTGTAAATCAGCTTGTTGATTAGTAAAAATAAATATTTTTTCTTCCTAAATTTCCTATCAACCTGTTTTCATTTTCTACATTTCTGGTACAAATTTGGTTTTCACTTAGTGATCTATATACTAACTTTTCTATGTTAATAAATCCACCAACAATATGCAAGCTTAAAATCCTAAGACCATCAATTTATCCTGATTTTTCCCATAAATAATCCATTAAAGATTTCTATTCCAAAACAAACTCATCTTCAGTATTTCCCTTTAATTTAGCTGACAATTTATCCATCTCTACTATTGTCATCAATCTATTAAGTCATTCTGCCATTGCTGGAATCTCTATTTTCTTTCAATATTTTGCAGATACAAGTCTCGCTGCCAGTAACATATTTTGGAGAAATTTCTGTTGTTGTTTTTAGCCATGTCACAGGTCTACCACATATGAAACAAAGATCCTGTATGGTCTTGACATTTCCAGCAGCTATCTGTCATGTCTTTATGCATCTTTGAGAGTTTCTCAGGTGTGAGATACCAGCATAATATCATTTTATAATAATTTTCTTGGAGATCGTAGCAAAGTATATTTTTAATTTCTTTAGTCTTTCTTCAGTCTTTAGTCCAAAGTCTTTCCCATTGATTCATATATACATTATATCCAAAGTTCTTTGTCCAGTTAGTTATATATTCCTGAACTTGTTCATCTTCCATCTCTATGTTCAATAAAAGTTTATATAACTTGGCAATTAAATGCTCATCATCAGTACAATTCAAACTCTGATTTACCTTTTTTGAAATGTTTGTTCTTTTTGCCTTCCAGAAATCTAAGATAATATTGTCTGTATGAAAGCCATTGTATGTTACAACCTTCTTCTAGCTACTGTATTGATTTCATTATCTGGCTTCTTTAGTGAATCACAATATGTCAACCAACATTGATCAGCTCTCATTTCTGTTCTACAAAAAGCTTCTTGTGAAGAAATCCAAAGAGGAGTTCTTGAACATAGTCTTGATTTATATTTATTCCAAAATCTTAGTAAGGCATGTCTAATGCAATGGTTATTTTTTATATATATAATTTTTATTGAAAGTTTGCCTCGAAAATAAACCCCCCCACACACTTCCATGCTTAAATCTTTCAGCTGAAATTGCTTATTTCCATTCCATTACAAACATATTTTCCATCTTACAGAGAGAAGAACAGTTACATTATTTTGTCTTTGATTTCTTATACATTTATATCCTTACCAAATCCAATACTCTTTTCTATTCTTTCTCAAAGTTCTGGATAGATTTATTCTTCAAAGAAATTGCTAATTTTTCCATCTCTATCACATCCAGGACTTTTAACTTCCGTTCTTCGATAGCAATATGTTTCTTTTCTTTCCAGTGCTGCACATATATCAACCTTGCTGCAGTTATTAGATATAATAATATCTTCTGATGACTTCGTATTTCCCTTTGTTGCCCTAGCATATTTAACAAATAAAGCTCTGGTTTCATTTCAAAATTCAGCTTACAAATTCTTTGAATTTCGCTTCCAATTTTTTTTGCTATCTTACATGTCCACCACGTATGGAAAAAAGACCCGTCTTTTCCTCACACTTCCAACAATTTGAATTTCCATTTTTCATTATTTTTGTAATCTTTCTGGGATCATGTACCATCTGTTAAACATTTTATAAAAGTTTTCTCTTAAATTTAAATTTGGTGTAAGTTTTATATCTATTTTCCACACACTCTCCCAAGTTTCTATTTCAATTGAATGTCCCAAATTCTGTGCCCATCTAACCATTGTATCTTTGACTACTTCTGATTCCATTTCTCTTTTCAGCAATAATTTAAAAAATTTAGAAATTCTTTTCTTTTGGTTATCTTCCATCAGTACATCTAATTCATTATTTTTTTTCTCAAATCCATATAGTTTTTGGTCCATTCTAAATCTTTCTCTGAGTTGTCTCCATGGAAACCAATTTAATTTATGCCCTTCAGCCTTTAATCTTCTTCTGTACACATTCTTGGTTTGTCACCTTCACATTTCAATAACTCTTGATATGTTAGTAAATTTCTTTGTTTTGTTGGGGCAATTTTATAAGCTTCTTGTGGTGAGGTCCATACTGGTAGTTTTGTATAAAATTTTTGCTTTATTTGTGACCAAACCTTCAACAATGTCTTTTGGATGCAATGGTGTTTTTTAAAAATTTTATTAAAAACTCCAAAGGACAATACAAAATAAAACACAGTACAGAGACAATACAAAGTAGAAAAAGTGTACAACAAGAATCACTACCATGGAGTGCTCAACCAGAGTTCTGAACCGCATGGTGAGAGCTCCAGTGTAAGTATGGTGTGTCATTCATAAAATCAACAAAAGGGTGCCATATTTTTTCAATGTTTTCCTGTGTGGTGCAACCTTTTGTTAACCTTCCATTATGTGCCAGCTTTCCCAGCAGCCATGTACCCCAGATTCTTCCCCACCATCTGTTGATAGAGAAATTGCCTACTTTCCAGTTGGAGGCAATTTCCACTCTAGCATTTATAAGAAAGAAATTAATCAGATCCTTGTGGTTCAGTTGTTTACATTGTGAGTCATATATTGAAAACAGCTGGAGGGTAGAACAAGCAATTACTGTTTGCTTTGTGACCATACTAACATTTTTCAAAACCTCTGACCAAAAATGGGCTACAACAGGGCAGGATATCCACATATGAAGGTAAATACCCTTAGAACCACAGCCCCTCCAACAATTAAATGATGCTGTTTTCATGATGTAACTCAGTTGAACAGGTGTAAAGTACCGCTTGTGGACCAATTTAAGGGTACGCTCTTTAAATTTGGTTGTGGAAGATTTATATGGGGGCGATGTCCAAATTTTCAATCAGTTTGCATCCAATATCTGAATGTCGAGTTCAGCTTCCCCTTCTGATTTACTCAGGAGACCTCGCCCGTAGGTCTCATCGATTAACCATTTATTAATTTTTGATGCCAACCCTTTCAGAGAGAGATCTTTTGAGACACATAGAGACAAGCTGTGTGGAAGTTCTCCCATGTGGGTCAGTCTGGTAACGAAACTAAGTATTTGATGCAAGGGGAACCGTGTAGGGGGATCAGGGGATAACATCTGTATTAGTTCATCTCTTGATTTTGGTTTGGAATTGTGAAATAAATCATGAATTGTAAACAGCACTTTGTCTTTCCAGTCTCTGAATTGGGAAAATTTGTGGTTGTAATAGAAATTTGGATGGAGAAGGAAGGGCCTGATTGGTGATGGGTAAGGGGTGAGAACACATTGCCATTTTTTCCATGTCAGCAATGTGGTTTGTAAACATAGGTTTGGGACCTTTTTAACATCTCTATTGGTTAACTTGGAGAATATAATTCTCACTCCTTCAGAAAAATCATGTTCTAATTCTAATGCTACCCACTTAGTAGACTGGTCATTTCTAATTAGCTGAACAAGTCGGCAAATCTGGAAAGCTTCAAAGTATAGCTGTACATTTGGAATGGCAAGACCACCATTCTGAGATTGTGAGTATTTAACTGTCTGTGGAAAACGAGACCTCTTACCATCAAAAATAAAATTATTAATCAAATTTTGCCATTTTATGAAGTATGAGGACAAAGGAGTTAATGGAATGGTTTGAAAAAGAAAAAAAGTTTTGGAATTAGGAACATTTTAACTATAGTGATTTTGCCCAACAAGGAGAGGGTGAATGTTTTCCAATGGTTAATTTTGGCCTTGATCGATTTGGTTAATGGTCAGCATTTGAGGTAGTAAAACTCCTAGATACTGAAAACCAGATGGGCATAACTGTAGATTCATTGTTTTCTGCCATCTCCATTGAGTAATTAAGGAAGAATTGAAACAAAGCATCTTAGATTTGTGAAAATTTATTTTGAAGCCTGAAAATTTGCCAAAAAAGCTGAGAAGGTTAGAAAGGGCTGGAAGAGAAAGATCTGGTTCTATAAGGAAAAGGAGAATATCATCGGCATATAGATTGTGCTCCTGATGATGGATGATGGGGCCTCTAATCTTAGTATGGTGGATGCAATGGTTTTTAAACTCTCTATTCACTGTAGATCTGTCATAACATAGATATCCATGCCATCCAAATCTATTGTTTATTTCTTCTAACTCTTTAGTGGTTGTGTTTTCTAATTGAATCCAATCTTTGATCCAATCTAAGCAACATGCGTGGTAATAGATTTTTAATGATGGTAAGTCAACTCCTCCTTTTTCTTTTGCGTCTTTGAATGTTTGAAATCTAATTCTTGGTTTTTCCCCTTGCCAAATAAATTTTTGTAAGGCCTTTTCTCATTCCTTAAATATCTTCTCTTTCCCTATTATTGGTAAGTTTTGAAAGAGGAACATAAGCTTTGGTAGTAAAGACATTTTAAAAGCATTTATCCTACCCAAGAAGGATAAATTTAAATTTTTCCATTTTTCCATATCATATTTAATTTCTTTCCATGTTCTTGAATAATTGTTTTCAAATAGTTCTTGATTTTTTTTGTCATAGTTATTCCCAGATATTTTGTTTTCTTGGTCAGTTGATATCTGGATCTTCTCTCCAATTCTGCTTGCTCTTTTTTTTTTTTTTGTCATATTAAGAGTCATCATCATTGTCTTTTCTCTGTTTATCTGATAACCTGCTTTTAGTCCATATCTTTGTAAAGTTTCCATCAGCACCTGAATTGATTCTTGTGGATCCTCCAAAACCATAATTACACTAATGCAATGGTTATTAAAGGTTGCAATAAGCTTGACTTTATCATACCGAAAATAAATGAGCTATCCAAAGCTTAAATCATGACCTTCTAAGTTCAAAAGCTTATTATCTTTTAATATTATCCATTTTTTTAAATCCAAGTCAAACATAAAGCTGCAAGGTAAATTTTTAGATTTGGTAGTCCAAGACCACCCCAATATTGTGAGTCTTGCAGAACTTTAAACCTTAGCCTGGGTTTCTTGCCTCCCCACTTCTCTCCCACACTTAAAACAACCATAAATGACATAAATGTGATAAGGGATGCTCCAATAACTTTAAGCGCTAAACAACATATTAATAGAAGCCCAATTATTGGAGTGAAAAATCACTAGGACTGGGGAAGTGGCAGAACAGGGACCAAATTTCTTCCCCACTATCCACTTCCCTGCTTCAGAACACATTTGGAAACTTGTTTGGGGACTAGGGCAGGAGATGGGTCTTGAATGGCAGTTTCTGTTCAGCTGTCCGGACTGGCAAGAATAAAGTATACTCATTCATTTGCAAATACCATTTGTACAGGTTCATCTTTATAGCATGATTACAACGAGAGATTTTATTAAGCGTTCAAAATAGAGGCAGAGCAAGAGCTTTATTCCCTTACTCACTACACAATTATAGCACCGTGATTCCACTTTTAGCTGCCATATCTGCTTCCTATGGAATGCTGGGATTTGTAGTTTGGTGAGGGGTGGGCAACTATGTGGGGGCCAGGCACCCCTGCACACACCCCTAGCAAGCCCAATACCTGTCTTTTCCTCTGCAGCCTCTCTCAAAATGGCAACAACAAGTGACATCCAGGAGGTATTTAGGAATAGTATGAGGCTTGGGAGCAAAAACTGCACAACTATTTTTTAAATTGAGGATTAGAGGCGCTTCCCCAATAGTGGTGTCCAGGGGCTGCAAGAAGCCTACGAGCCATGCTTTGCCCATTGCTGCACTCTCGTGCTGAATAAGTGTGCTTCTGTAAACTCCAATTCCCATGGCAGTTAAAGTAGGATAATTGTACTGTAATTGTGCAATGCAGAGGGCCTGGTGGTCATTAGATGGAACAAGCAGTGTACTCAGAAATATATCCTCTAATGCAACAGTTGGAAACACATTATAGGCTGAAGAAAGTCATCTTTTAAACACCAATCATCAAATGTATTAGATACATTGCAAACTTACATCAGAAGCTACATACAATACGAGGAGAGAAATACACTACACACAATCAAAGTGATTAAAAACTGCAGGATCACCAAAGCAGTCAGTCAAATTTACTTCTTTTGTTCAGGTGGTTGTGGGACCACTGTGGGATACTATTTATTAAATGTGTTAACAATATGCTTTCAAATACAACAATAAAATTTCAGCAACTGCTACTAAAGAAACCTTTAGGAAATGATTGTAATAAAAAAGGAGAACTTAATTCAGTCATGAAAATTAATATATCTATGTATAATGTGCTATTGTTCCTGTCATTTCTGATTTATGGCAACCCTAAAGAGAACCTATTGCTGGGTTTTCTTGGCAAGATTTTTTCACAGTGAATTTGATTTTTTTTTCCTCTGAGGCTAAGAGAGTGTGACTTGCCCAAGATCACTCAGTGGGCTTCCATGGTCAAGCATGAATTTGAATGTTGGTCTCCAAAATCATAGTCCGACACTCAAACCACTATACTACACTGGCTCTCTACATATAATGTCGAAATTTTCAAAAGAAAGCACCATATATGTCTACATTCTTAGCTGTGTATTACCCTTCCTGCAACTGCACCAACAAAATAATTGATAGATACACAATACTTTTGAAAGTTGTATGAAAATAGTTCTAGTAGTAGCCAGATCAGGAAAACACACAGACAGGTGCTTCACTGTTAGACGTTTTCTCTAACATTAATTCATAGATGTATCCCTGAGATTTTAAAATGACATTCACTGCAATGTGCTGCATCTCCAAACTTGTTTGTATGTTCTATTGCTGTCACCAGTAGTAATTTTTATCACATCTTTTAAGCTGCCAAGGCAATGGTAGTCAAATGTTCCACTTGTTAACTACCTGTTTTGCAGATGTTCAAGTTGTAGCAGGAAGACTATTTCCAGCCTGATCTTGCCAGCGAACAAGGCTGTGACAAATGAGAACCAGGTCCCGTGGGGCAATTTCTCATCACAGCTTTGCTTCATGGAGGTAGGGGCTGGAAACATCAACCTGTTGTGGCATTAGACAGCAGCAAAACAGACCTCTGTCACTTGGTGCAACTGCCGGTTCTTACAGTAGGTTTGGGGGGGGGAGGGAATTTGCAATCATGGCAATAGTGCCATAATCATAAACAGGAATATCAAACAGTGACAAATGTGTAATTGTCCAACAGGATGACAGATATGATTTTCTACATGGCTAGTGGTGAGATGTAATGCTGCGTCTCTTCCTTCCCTGCCTGCCCCAGTTCTGTTGTCTCCTCTTGCTCCTTTCTGCTGAAATTGACAAACTATTGGAATTTCACATACTTAGACACACACACACACACACACACACACACACACACAGAGCATTGTACACATAAGGTAACAATGGTCTTTTTTTTAAAGTGCCATTCTTAGATAGTGGGAAACCTCTATCCTCATTTTTCTACCACTCCTAGGACCTTTCCACACTATACTGTTATAGTGCTATTATTCTGCTTTCAACATCCAGTGGAATTCTGGGGTTTGTAGTTTACTGAGGCTAAAAAGCTCTCCAGCTGAGAATTCTAAATGCCCCTCCCTAAACTGCAAACCCCAGGATTCCATTGGATATTGAAAGTGGAATAAGAGCAGTAGAACAATGTAGGGTGGAAAGGCCCCTAGTTTCAGCTACAGAAGAATGGGCTAATGTTGCCCAGTTCTATACATACATATTAAGATGAAAGCTCCACAGAGGTCAATGGGGCTGACTTCTAGGTATTTTTGTACCACAGCTTGGAAAAGTTGCTACTTTCCCACTGGGTACGGAATCAAAATCACTGTAGCCCAAAAAAGTAACCCCAAGGTTCTAAGGTGCACAAGAGAGCAGGGTAGGTCCAAAATTCTGCTTGGAACCTATACTCACATAACCAGGGATTACATACACCTCCTCAGCCACTGGCTGGCAGCAGACGGGCACCTGGATGCTGTCCAGTGGGAGGGGCAAAGGAGCAGCAATTGTCCTCTTGAGCATACACATATTGGTGAGCTTTATGTTCCACTAGTATAAAAGAAGATCACAGGCAATGTGTAACTGAGAGCACAGTGGTAAAATAGCTGCCATTAGGAGGCTGGACTTCTCTAAACAAAATTCAAGATAGGCCACTTCTAGGCTGCTGGTGGCCAACTAAGCTGCTACTAGCTCTGAAAAGAAAACTGCACAGTGCTTCACAAGAATGCTGCCTTATACTTCTGCCCTTAAGGCATTTTCAGATGAAGCTTCCTCTCCCCTCTCCCCTATGCCCCACTGTTAGCAGGTCAAAGTCATGGGGCTTCTTCAAATGATGAAAATCTTAAATCTCCCTCTAGATCATGGTGGTTCCTATTTGCTAAATGGAGACACAAGTTCACATGCAACTGCCTTGCCTGAGGTCATCCCAGAAGGTCAAGCAATCCAGAGATGACCACACTATACTGCTACATTAGGAGTGCATTCACAGCTGCTGTGCAAAGAACTGCTCAAGGGAAACGGAAGCTGAATTCAAAGCTTGTCCTATACCTGAAGAAATTGTCCCTTTTCTCTCATCAAGGGAAAGTTCTTGTTATATCAAAAATACAATCACCAAAGGGAAGTGATGGATCTTGGAGCACAAGATCCAGCTTTTTTTTTATGTCCTTTTGAACAGCAGTCCATATTAATGTCCCAATCCAAGGCTGTATTTGTCAACAATGAAGCAAGATATTCTTCAACTTTTTCTCTCTTTCTAGATCTTCCTCTGGAACTGGCTCTCTGAAACAGACAAAGGAGAAAAATAAAAAAAAAAGGGAAAAAATAGCACCAAGAATTTCACTGAATGCAATTGACTATGAATAAGTTCATTTGTCACACAAATATACGAAAAATTATATATGAAATATATGAAAATATATCAAATATATGAAAAATCTATAGTAAAAACCATATAAGACTCCATTCCTGCATTATCAGTTAGCTGCATTAATAACAAGCAACATATACCTACCTTCTGAGAGAAAGAAAACTCTGGAAAATTCTTCTTATTTCATAATATCTGGCATCTGAAAATAGTGACAACCAAGAAAAAAAAGAATAACAAAACAAATTGAAACTACAGAAGAAATTGATAACTCAGTCAAATTAGATGCTATAATATGTTTTTTTTTTTTTAGCATGCAGGAAAGCCTTTTAAAAAAAAACCTTCCAAGTTGTGGTGCAGGGTAGAATCTGGATTGGAAGCATGACATGAGGGTAGGACATAGTGGTTTGTCATATGGATGGGGAGATTCCCTTCACACTGGGGCCAAATCTGAAGCCACTTTAAAAGAAAAACAAAAACAAAACATGTATGGCTTCCTTGTATGCTGCACATTTAAGGCAGAATTCCATTGGTGACTGAAGAGTATAACTATGGCATATGTATGCTTATATCTTTTTTGTGTGTATGGATAAAACACAGAAGGATGCTCTGTGGCCCTTTCTACCTCACCCAAAGCTTCTCCTTCCACAGCTGTCAAGCTTTGGAAAGGGCTGTAGCTGTTGCTCCTTCTACTTATTGGTGAGAAACAGGGGAGGCAATTCAAAGGAGGAAGAAGTGGCTGGTCTTTGTGCTGATGGAAAGGGAAATGATGATGCGCTCCATTTGGAAAAGCACCCTCATTCCTCAAACCTTCAAATAGATGACGATGACAATGAAATAGTTCAAGATTTTCCACACCTTGGCTCAATCAGATTGGAGACTACGGTCAAAAAATCAGAAGAAGAAGATGGGGACTTGGAAGAGTAGCTATGAAGGAACTAGAAAAGATCCTGAAGTGTAAAGATATATAATTGAATAGTAAAGTTTGGGCTGTCCATGCTATTGTATTTCTAGTTCCTCTGTCTGGTTGTGAGAGCTGGACAGTGAAGAAAGCTGATAGGAAGAAAATCAACTCATTCGAAACATTGTGTTGGAGAAGATGCCAAAAAGACAAATAAAGGTGTCCTGGAATAAATCAAGTCTGAACTCTTCCTAGAAGCCAAGATGACTACAGTGAGGCTGAGAAGACATGATCCACCAGAAAAGACAATAATGATTGGTAAAGTAGAAGGCAGTAGAAAAAGAGGAAGACAACATTACAGATGGATAGACTCAGTCAAGGAAGATACATCCCTGAATCTGCAAGACTTGAGCAGGGTGGCTGGTGAGCAAGGTAACTCGGAGATCTCTCATTCATAGGGCTGCCATATGCCAGAGTCAACTTGACTGCAGTTAACAACAGCTATGAGCCAAGACCAGCTGCATTTTCCTCATCTGAATTTCCTCCCTCTTCCCTCCCCATCAGTAAGGAGTGGCTGCAGTTGCCCCTTCCAGGGCTTGGAAATAAACAGAGTGGGGGGGGGTGCGGGGAAAGACATGTACCTGTGTGGGTGGAGTGTTACAGTACACTTTCTTTGTGTAGGATCTTGGCCTCAGGATTTAACTTAACAAGCACTGAGATATGGAGTTTTAGGTTTCCTAGGCATACTAACTTGGAAATAATATTTGTTACGTATTTTTATTTCTCTCTTAGAAGTTAATATTCAAAAATTTAGACACTCTCACTTCAGAAAATGACATCTAATTCTTCAAATTTACTCTCTTTTTTATACACTGTTGAATTATAGATAGACTTCTATTTTTAAAAAGTACAGGATTTTCAATCAAAGTTTATGTTGGGTTGGATCCAGGTTTGGGCCAGGGTAACTGGGCAAAGAGAAGGAGACATTCTTGTCACAGTTGTTCTTTCAGCTCCCTGAAAACACTACACAGATGATCAGGCAACCCTGGCCGTTTCTGCACTACACTGTTATAGTGCTATTGTTCTACTTTCAACATCCAGTAGAATTCTGGGGTTTGTAGTTTGCTGAGGCCAAAGAGCTCTCTGGCTGAGAATTCTAAAGGACCCTCCCTAAACTACAAAGCCCAGGATTCCATAGAATGTTGAAAGTGGAATAATAGCACTGTAACAGTGTAGGGCGGAAATGGCCCCTGTTGCTGAATGGGATAAGTGGTGTGTTTCAAGGTAGAAGAGGGAAAGCTAAACAACTAGACAGAGACACCTTCCATGAAGGGAAAGTCTTTCTGCTCACAGAAATCAGATCCTGGATCCAACCCATTGATTTCCAGCTCCAGTATAAAGTTTTGTCCATACATCCCTACACAGGATGTGGACAGATGATTGCCTGGAGAGGAGAACACCAACACACAAGCAATGCTTATTTGATTATAGATACAGACCTTTATTTTTTCTCCAACACAAGAAAGCAATACCAACAAGCAAGATGATAATCAGCAGAACCGGAATCAGAATGTACATGTTTGTGGGGTTTTCTGATACTAATTTGCTGGATTCAGGATGTCCAACTGTTATGCAATTAGAAGCTGTTCAGCAAAACGAAAAAAGAAACAGAAAATATCTGGAGTGAATATATCAGCAATAATGATTGCAATTTGTAGTTATGTGCAAATACTTCCACCTGTGTTATAAATCAAAAGAAAGGAGGGGAATACCACTAAAAAAATAGGTCTGTTACAAGTTATTAAAGATCTTCACACTACACAGTTACAGCATTATGATTCCAGTTTAACTTCCTTGGATGTTTCCTATGGAAACCTGGTGTTTGTAGTTTGGTCAGAGGCACTAGACCTCACTGGTTGAGAGTTATAAGAACTTCACTCTAAACTGCAAATCCCATGATTCCATAGGATACTGCCATAGCAGTTATAGTGGAAAGATAGCACTATAACTATATTGTGTGAAAGGGCTCCAAAACATTTGATTCTACACTGTTGGAAACAGTGTTGGACCAGACCGAGATAAGTGACTTGCCAGTCCATTGAACATCAAACCACCAAGGTTTTCCATTTCAATTACTTCTTCTCCAAACACTCTCACCCATGTCCCTTGACTTTTCCAATTAATTTCTTTGAAAAATGATCTCCTTCCACTCAGATCTTTCCCCAAAATTCTTCCAAAGAGAATGATGTTTCGTTAGATGATGAAACTGATTATCATTTAAGTCCAAACCAGTGAAACTGACATGGCTTCCCAAGCAATGGCAATCTACTTTTGTTGAAATGCATTTCTGCGTAAGAGAACTACAGTCTTTAGTGTTCCTTGTTTAGGAACTGTGACTGCTGAGTAGGCATGAAAACTGGTTGAAGTTTATAGTGAATTATTGCAAAAGGAAAAAAGAAAAATAGGGGAAAAAAGAACTCACTTTGGAGTGAATGACAACTGCCTGTGTCATTAAGAATACAGCAATAAATCATTTCATGGGCAAGAGGATCCAGCTGGAGAGAACTGTTGAGAGAGAATGAACCATCCACACCTCGTGTAGATACAAAAGTTGAATTGTAAGTCAAGTTGGTTCCATGGCTGTCATACCAATAAAGGTGCTTGACTGGATACCCTCCATCTGCTGTGCATACAAAAGTATGATTCTTCCTTGTGAGCTGTGGTTTGGTATAGGGTGCTGAAAAATAAGCAGGTGTCCTAATTATAACTGGTCAATCCACGTAAAAAATTAGTAGGAAAAAATTGTAGATTTTTAAGGACTGACAGTTCAGCCAAATGTGCCTCCATCATCAAAAGCAAGATTGGTTTTTATTATATCTGCATTTTGCATCCCTTCTGCCTTCTATTCCAAAGAGCTGGGAGCTGTAGGATTTGGATTTCTAATTTGTTTGGCAGCAGTTCTTCACTAGTAATGTATAAATTTAAAGGCTTCTGTTACCATACTATATGCCCCCAACTCTGCAGGATGTGCTGTTTTCATAATTGAACAGAGAGCCAGGTCAGGCTGACTTTAGACATGGTCAGATCATAAATTCAGAGAAGATTAAGTGGGAAAACCCAATGCTAATGGGTTTGTGATAATCCTTTCAAGACCTCAGGTTATGTGCACACCCAAATACAATAGAAGGCCAAACTACACAGGTGAGGCAATCAGGGACCCTACTGTGATCTTATCCTACTGAGACCTTCCCTATTTACCTGACCAACAAATTAAGAGACTGTCATGATTCCCATCAATGTTTGGTCACCGAGAGTTAAGAAAATCAATCCATTCAAAACTCCTTTGGCAACCTGTGAGAACTCAATCACTGCTTTGTCCACACACCCTCGTTCAGGGTAGGAAATAGGCTACATAAACCTCAGCTTCGGCCCCAGCAATTTGTAGTACATTGGGCGTATTAAGCTGCACATGCTGCCCCTGACTTCTGTGTTACTTCCATGCTACAACCTTCTCTTTCAGGACTGGCAAATATCACCTTCTTCACCCTGATCTCTCTCTTTCTTTCCAACATTTCCTGCCTTGTTTTCTGATAGCCTTGTATGGTTCTTGAGAGTGTCTGATTTCTTGTGTGTTTGTCAATCCAAATAAAATATTCTGTTTAACTTTTAACTGGAGTCCTCTCTCCAGTGAGTACTGTCTACACAGGCGAAAAGATCCTGCCATTACTCTCCTCTTGCTGACCTCCTTTGAGCTGTATTTCTCCCAGATTCTAAGGAACGCTGGCATTGTGAATGGACCTCAAAGTCCCCCGCCTCTTAGGGTAACACTCCCCTTCCAAAGACTCCAAACAGTAGGACCTTTTACCAGTAAGTTTGATCTATGTATAAAGAAGTCTAAAACCCACTTGATGCCCATGCTCATTGGCTCAAACTTACCAACAACTTTTAGAAACTCATGCCGTTCTCTGTAGCCATTATCAGATAGAAGATAGATTTTATAATATCTCTCATCCAATATTTGTACTTTGTTGAAATTCAGGATAGCAAAACTATTCAACTTCAGGGAAATTCTTCCATCACTGGAGGTATATTTTCCAACAAATGTGTTGATTTCACTTTCATCTGCACAACTGATATTAGAAGAGCAGAATGTCACTGTAGCATTTCTAATACGGTGCCTGCTTTTGCAAGTAATATTTGTTTTTTTTCCATGTTCTCCAGCATACGATTCACATGAGAAATTGAAAAACTCTAAGAGAAAACAGAAGCATACCAGTGTCCTAGTTAGTTCAAGCACCAAACACAGGTTATTAAGCAAACTACAGCCAAGCACACTTGCCTGTTTTTGTCAGTCACAGACGAGCAAAGCTCAGTGACAGAGCACATACTTTGTAAGCAGATAGTTCTGGGTTCAGTCCTCAGGGTCTCAGGTAGTTATGCCGGTAAATCCCATTAATGTAATTGTGGTTCAATTGTGATCAGTGATGTAAACGACTGCACTGTAAACTGATGAATGGATGTGGACTATGTGTTAGTATGTGGGATTATGTGTCTTTCATAAATGAAGCTCATCTAAACAAAATGTTTCTTCCTTCAAATGACCTTTTTTTAAAATTCCTTTGTCTTTTCATTTTAAAATGAAATTAATAAAATCTCAACACTTCCAGAAAAGAAAAAGAAGAAAAATACCACCCTTTGAAGAATTTCTCTAGGACTTTGCCTAATATAATTTTTTTTCTAGCCACCTTGAGTAAACATGACTTACAGCTCTGATTCCACAAATATAACCCCAGAATAACTCTGAATCCTGACATTATGGGTGTCACTCCAGAACAAACAATGTTCTGAAGAGCAATGTAATGAGGGAAGAATTTAGTAAGCATCCCCAAAAAGAGGCAATACCATGGCAAGAATGTAATAGATTTAGTTGTTTCAGGTTTTACGCAAGAATTATGCAGAACTACCCAACTTCATCTTTTGTTTCATCAAAAAAGGGACATGACTATAGCTCATAAAATCTGAAAGCAATGAAAAAGGTTGGCTTCCAGAGGGCTGGGTCGACAGATACTCCTTTGCTGCAGTCTTCCATGTGAGGATAGTTTTCATGGTAAAATGCTGGCCACGGGATCTCTGGCTGGAGTTTTACTCTACGTCTGCAGATACAAGCAGAGGATTACCCATTTGGGTCCAGAATTCCCATCATATGCATTTAGGAGAAGGAAGGACCAAAGGAGTAATACCTTGCCCTTGCCATAAAATCCAGTACCTTAGATTGATTGATTGATTGATTGATTGATTGATTTATTTATTTATTTATTTATTTATTGAATGTCTAGATTTATTTATTTATTTATTTATTTATTTATTGAATGTCTATGCTGCCTTTTCTCCCAAAGCATGACCCAAGGTGGCTTCCAAAAAGTTAAAAAACCATTAAAAATATTTAAACAATTAAAAACATTAAAAACTATATAAAATTATAACTTGAATGCATACACATTGTAAATAGATTGAATTACATTTTACTTGCAAGAAGGTGTTGGACTTTAAAAAGAAATCATAGCATGAGAAAATACAGACATTATCAGTTGATGTTGTTTTCCTGGTCACCTCTAACTAGACTCCAGGGAAGCAAACTGCAAACTCTATACAGTGGCTCCTACACTTTGGTGAGGGCTTGGGGTGCAGAACCCTAGCGAAAGTGGGAAAACCACAAAAAACTCTCCCTGTGATCCCCCTCCCATTCCCTTGCCTTTTGCATGCCAGGGCCAGAGGCAAGAGAATGGGAGGGTGAGCTCCAGAGGGAGAAGGAAGGCTTGCACAAGCCTTCTCCCACATTCCCCTCCTTTTTGCCTCAGTGCAAGTTCTCAGGACTGATTTCAGAGGCAAGGGAATGAGAGAGGGAGCTCCAGAGGGTAGAAGGAAGATGCACATCTGGCTCCCCCCCCGATTTCCTTGCCTTTTGTCTAGGTGCTTTCCACAAAATCCAAGGGAACGGGGGAGGAGAATGGGGGAGCAGGCACATGGGAAGCTTGCAAATATCAAATTCGCAAAGGTCAAACCTGCAAATGTTGAGGGAAGACTGTAATTGCAAAAAAATAGGACCTTCCCTGAAACAGTTAGAGAATGTTGTTGCCATGATCTTTTGGAATTTGATCAAGAACAATATAGAATTAAGTCAGATGAAGAACTACCAATAGAGGATTATAGTTTTCAATGGTATTCTTATAGATTAAATATTTGAAAGATTCAAAATGGATTTAAAAAGACATGATTTTGAGTTGAGCAATCTGAGAAGCAGTTGTGTACAGATGATGAACATGTGATTGGTAAGACTTTTGTATAAACTTAAAAATAGAGATGAAAGAGGAACAAGTTAAAGATTGTACAATAAAGTGGGTACAAAACTTTGAGTACAATATGCAGTTGGAACAATGGGAGAAAATTTGTTCAAAGGGAATAAAATTTATATTATCTTGTGATCTTGAAGAGAACTATTATAAGACGATGTATTCAACAGTATAAAAACTGCTCAGAATGCATAAAGATGTTTCTACTGTGTTGGACATGTGAGAAATAGACGACATCTTTTTATCACTATGGTAGACCGTGGAATGGCCAAAAAATTCTGAAATCAAATACATAGTATGGTGCAAACATTTTTGAAATTTAATGTTCAATTGAAACCTGAATTGTATGTGGAGGGACAGGTGGATGATCAATTGGGGAAGAAGTATGAAAATTGCTATGATATATGACTACTGTGTGCAGAAGTGGAAAAAATACAGCAGCGCCAAGGAGTAAGGACTGGCTGCTGAATCTGGCCAAAGTGGAGATTTTGATCAGAGAAAAATCATTGGTGGCATTTATGAAAGACTGAGGACCTTTAATTGGCTTTTTTTTTTCTCACAAAGAAATAAGAATAATGTGTTCAGTGTAGGTTTTGATAATTAGTAGATTTGGTAAAGTAGTAGAAATATATGAATGGTATGCACGATCAGAGAAGTTATTTTATATAGTTACGTATAATCATTATTAGGAAAGTGGGAAGTCAAACATAAATTCTGTTTTCCTTAATCTTTACTATTCTTTTCTACACTATTTTTCTTTTTTCTTTTTTCTTGTTTTTTCTTGTTTTTCTTTGCATTTTTTTATTGTATTGGAAAACATTTAATCATAGGTGTATGTGTGTGTGTGTGTGTGTGTGTGTGTGTATCTCTGAAAGCAATGACAACTGGCTTGAAAAGCAGAAAGCTGGGCTGAGGTGGTTCCTTAGGATTCAGGATATAGGTGCTATGCATTCACCATACAGCATCCATGTGTCCATTTTTGGAGGTTTCTCTCCTTTTCCTCCTAGCCCATATACCCTCCTGTTACCTGTGTGAAATTCGGCCTGATCCAGAAAGCCAACAGAAAACAAAAAATGTTACCACACATCCATGCAAACACACACACATACAATTTTGGCAAATAAAAACTTTCCAACTAAAATGTTTCAGATTTTAGGGTTAGATAATGGGGTTTTCTGCTGTCCTTGTGCAATGAAAACCAAAGCAAAGTAAAAGTAAAAGTGCTGCTCAATGAAACTCACAGTCACCAGAGAAAAGAAGAAAGCTTACCGCTAGCAAGACCACTTGACACATCCAGTAGTAGCAAGACCAGAGGAATGATTTGGAGGAAAGCCATCCGGAAAGAGGTGTTCCACCAACTGCTTTAAGACAGTTCTGCTGTGAAAGGGTCAGAAATTGAATTGAATCCCAGGAAAGAAATCTTTGTTCCCTTGTTAGGAAATAACAATTCAAGTTATTCTTGCTCTGTTACCTTTATCAGATTTGGATGAAAGTCTGAGCACAGACAGCCCCCTTGGCACTAGTTTAAGCACTTCCTGAGGGAATGGACGCTTCCCTTCAACATGAATACAATGGAAGGTTCATGTAGCTTTTATTTCAGCTTTCAAATCTGGAGAGGTGGGTGGCCTAGCACAAAAATATCATCATTCCTGTGGTAAACACCCCAGAAACGGATGAAGATGGATAGCAAGGAAATGGTTTGAGCAGCTGACAGGGTCACCCTCAAATCCTAAGGTACGTTTTACAAGGAGCTTTCCTGTAACTGTGCTTTGGGGAGAGGTTGTAAGGGACCGAGTGACTTTCATAAATGAAACACTTATTAATTTCTGAGTATCAATTTGGGTTTGATCTGAAGGTTGTAGTGATTGATTCCAAATTGGTACAAGTGGTAACAGGAAGTAACAGGAAGTCTATCCACATTCCTGGAACTGTTATGAAAAGGACTACACCATAATGTTTCACATTATAGATCTGCAGTAAAGGGTTGTTGTTGTTGTTGTTGTTGTTGTTGCGTGCCTTGAAATCATTTCCAACTTATGGTAACCTTAAAGCAAACCTATCAGGGGGTTTTCTGGGGCAGAGAGTGTGTGACGTGCCCAAGGTCAGCCAGTGGGTTGCCGTGGCTGAGCGGGGAATCAAACCCTGGTCTCCAATGCTATAGTAGTAGTAGTAGTAGTAACAACAACAACAACAACAACAACAACAACAACAACAATAATAATAATAATAATAATAATAATAATAATAATAATAATAATAATAAATTTATATCCCACCTCTCCCGACAGATTGAGGCGGCAGCACAACAGCACATCAAATACACTAAAAGCAATTAAAACATAGCCCATCCTCCCCACCCACCAACCCATCTAAAAACCCCTAAAACACATTGACTATTAAGAACAAGAGCCTGTAATGTCTTGTCTTAAACTAACTAAATAAGCAGTCCTTATGAATAGGTCCAGGAAGCATTTATTAAAGATTAAGATCAGAACATGGAAGATGTTCTTGCCAGAACTGAAGATGCAGAAACAATTATACTTTTTTGATTGTGTCTTGCCCCTCCCAGCTCTTTCCCACTCACATCCCACTCTAATGCACTAGCCTTTAGCAGGTAGTTGGGAAGACCTTGGTTCCCAGGCTCTATGCAGCTCCACCCTCCCATTGCCCAAACATGGAGGGAAGCACAGTCTTGAAGGAAAGACAGCAGAAAGGCTACAGAATGGCTGAGCTAGGCACAGCAGAGATGGCAGTGCCCTTTGACAAAGCTACAATTGCATAATGGTGAAGGGTGAAATCACTTCATAACATACAGGGGCAGTGTGGACATGGAAATCTTCACAGCTCCTTGTGCAAAAGAAGGAGGAGGAGGAGGAGGAAGACAAGAACAACAATTCTGGAAGCATGTAAGACTCACAAAAGGAGGAAGTAGAAGTACAGAGTATCCTGTACAGAGGTTCTGTCAACCTCAGTGGCAGATCCATATTCGAGGCAGGTGTGGTCACATTCATCAGAAACACACATTGTTCCTGCAGTCTAGCACAAGACTTGTGTGATACATATTGCAAAAATGCACTGCATCCTCCAGGAACAGAACACAGAGCACTGTTCCAAATGGCAGGTCTAAATTCTTTTCCACATTAATAAAAAGAAAAGAAAGAAACATAAGGTCTACAAATCAAAGTCTCTTTCCTTATACTTATTTTTGTTTAGTTCTTACAGCAATAGTCATTTTACATGATGAAGTATTTTAAAAATGTGATCTCCACCTGCAGTCTGAAGTGACACACCTTACAAGAGCAGCAGGAAGAGAATCACACTGGAGCGCAGCTTTTCAATGATATTCACTGCAGCAACAGCAGCTAAGTAACAACAGCAGTTTGTGCTCTCTGAACACAGGCACAGTTGCTAGTCTGGCTTGCCTTCACCCCTTGCCCCATCAAGCCAGACAAAGATCTTGGGGTTTGCAGTTTAGGGAGGGGCCTTTAGAATTCTCAGCCAGAGAACTCTTTGGCCTCAGTAAACTACAAACCCCAGAATTCCACAGGATGTTGAAAGTGGAATAATAGTGCTATAACAGTGTAGTGCAGAAATGGCCAAAGAAACCTTAAGTCAAACCTCAGATTCTTTTGCCTGGCTTTTTGGGAGATAAGCCAGCTACAGGATTTGCTGCTGTTGGATTCGGTCAACAAAGTGAATAAGCTAGGGAGCAAAGCTGTGTACAACCAGAAAGCACGATTTACAGTCAAGAAGCCATCAGCCCTGGCTCAACATGTTGTGCAAATTCAACCATGGCCTATCATATCAAAAAAAGCACTGCTGGAATCTAGATCAGAAAGCCCTGAGATGCAATCTCATGGTTCTGAAATATGTGAATTTCTATAAAAATTCAACAGCTGTGTAGCGTGCATATTTTCAGATTCCTCTTTAGCGGGTGCTAAGTGAGACAGAACTATGAAACAAGGTCCTAGCCACAGCTCAGTGAAACACATATTAGCTTTACTTCTCCTCCATACAAACAAAATACATGAGCATCTATTCTACAGAGCTGTTTAGAAGATTAAGTGATTAAACGGAAGAAACATGCATAGGTTATGTGGCAGTGGTGGTGAGGATAATAGATTAAAATTACATAGATTAACTCTGGAGCAATTCATCTATCATTAGAAAGGGTCCATTTGACAGTTGAAATAGGAAGCCTATACATAGGTATGTATTGCTATTCCCTTTTCTGCCAAAAGAGGGAGTTCTGCCCCTACCTTATAGACAACCCAAGACTGTCATGTTGCATTGGTTTCTTATTTTGTTTGAGTGAAACTGCTTGTCTGAAATTACTCATTGAAGATAAATAGCTATCAACATTTTATCATCGCTGCTCCTTTTAACACTGCCTTCCTTGGTGGAATAAATGCTGCCACTAAGAGATTTTGACATGGCTTCAACCATGCAGTGTAAAGATGTAGCTATGCATCTGATAGCAAGCCCAGAACTCTGAAAATCAGATTCAGTTCACATAATACTTAAGCTATCGGATGTGGAGGGACTGGCAGGGTTTTTCCCCCCCACCAATGTGCCGAGGACTTAGCACCATATTTATGTCCATTGGCTACACCTGTTCCTTTCTTGGAAAGTCATCATCAAAGAGTCATCATCAGTGCTGCCTGACCCCTCCCTAAACTGCAAATCCCAGGATTCCATAGGATGTTGCAAGTGAAATAATAGCGCTAGAAAAGTCTAGTGCGGAGATGGCCAGAGTCTCTCTCCTTTCATTCTCCCTCCTCCCTTTCACCACACTTCAGGCATTTCTAATTCCGGCAGTTGCTGATTTGGTGTATCCTTCTCTTAATTCTTTCATTAAAAAAACCATAAGACTGAGAGATAGATTTGGCTTATCCCACTCTTCCTACTCCTGCTATTATTCTTAGCTCTGCTATCCATTCCCCTGTCCCCTTTGGTGTTAAAATAAGAAATAGGGAGAAGACTCTCCCCTCTTTTATTTCTCCCAATGTACTTTATTCCCCCGTCTTCTTGCTTCTTTTGGCTCGCTGGTGTGGTACCAGGTCATGCTTCCTTAATCCCATCACCCACCTAGTGTTTAAGTTATGGCAATTTACTTTTCACTCCCCCAAACAAACTTTGTGTTTTGGCTGCTTTGGCTACCATTGTGATTGGCTTGTTCATGCTGGATCCTTCAAGCAGCTGTTTTTTTTGTTTGTTTGTTGTTTTTTTAAGACTGAAGTTCAAAAGAATGAGGGGAGGGTAGCTACAGTTGGCCTGGAAATGCAGGAATAAAAGAAAGTGAAGAAGTTAAAGTTGGTACAACATTGGGTAATCGTTGACTCAGCTGTTTCCTGAGAACCAATGCTCACTATGTGGGGGCAAGTGACTGGCTGCGTGTACACATGCGTCATGTTCTGACAGGCCAAACTTGCTCAGGGACCCCAGTTTCCTGCCACCTGTTCCCTATAAGATGCCCCAAGAGTGCTCCTTGTTATTTGGCAGGTCAGAGAATGCAGGAAATAAAGAAGTCACTGGATGACATTATGACAACAGGTACTGCACAGGCTATTTGGGAGATCAGAAGTATTGACCACAGCTTTAAGTGTCCCTCCCTAATGCTGGTGAGGAAAAGGAAGGAACTCTGAAGACCAGAGGTAAAGGTGACACAATTGAGAAGACTTTCCTCAAATGCATCAATGCAGAAATGAGGATGTGAAATATTGCCCAAGACATAAGAATAAAGAGAAAATCATGTCTGGGTGGAAAAACTGAAACAAAGCAACAGGCTGAACCAGTCTATTTTCCTCTTTGATTTTTTTAAAAGAAATCCTCATCCAATATTAATCTAAATAGATTAGACATCTGATCTTACTAACCATTAATGAAATCTGTTGACCTTTTCAACTTACATTCCCATCTCTGCATTAATATGTAGTTGTTCTGCAGTTTATAGCTGGATGAATTATAGTTTTCACTTCCTGTTTGCAGATGAATTTACAAGAATTCACGCCTGTTCATATTCAGAATAGAAACAATTTAAGATTAATGTAATTCAGATGTGGGACAAACTGAAACAGACAGATTTATCCATTCCAGCCAAAGAGCTGGAATGCTTAACTCTTCCTGGATTTCAGTTCCTATGTATTCAGCTAGTTAGAAATTAAGGTTGACATCCTTTTTCTTCTGAGAAGTTCTTTCTCTCTAACATCTATAGAGGAGGCAGATAACAACAGTATCTTTTTCCATACTTTAAATACTGTAGCTATTGAACTGACTGACACAAAATGGGAAAGAACTTCATTTCAATTTGGTTTTGAAATATTTACTATTTTTTTTTCATATCTTGAACAGAAAAAACTTGAGGCTGAAAACACAATTGGATAAGAAAGTGAAACTAAGAAATGTTCCCACTCCAATGAAGTTATCTCGTTTTTTTAAGCTATGCAAACAATGAGCTTGCTATTGTAGATCACTATCATTTTCATACATGAACACACGAGATAGGGTCTATTGACTGAACTGCCACCTTTTTGACCCAAGGTAGCTCTTATACATTAGCTCAAGTTCTATACCTCCTGAAATCCTGGGTAAGGTACACACCCCAAAAGTTAACACAAGTTGAACTTTGGATACAGAGTGTTGTTGCTCCTGGATACAAAAAGCACAATCAAGTATCTTCAATGGAGAACCAGAGTGGTGTAGTGGTTTGAGCATTGAACTGCGACTCTGGAGACCAGGGTTGGATTCCCTGCTTGTCCATGGAAACCCACTGGGTGACCTTGGGTGCATCACACACTCTCAGCCCCAGAAAATCCCAAGATAGTGTCACCTTAGAGTGTCATAAGTCAGGAATAACTGAAGGCACACAACAACAACAGTATTTTCACCAAACTGTTACTTTAGTCTGACAATAATCAGTCTTTTAACACTGTGAACCACAGTTTAGCAGGGGGCGGGGCTAGGGATCACCACAGCACCCCTGTCAAACTGTAATTCCCAAGATTTGGGCAGAGACAGTAAGCTATTATGATAGCAAACTGGCCTCAAGCTACTAAAGGATGCATCAAGCCTAACCCACCTGAAGGTGACAACAATGGTGTCATATAGCTGGTTTTCACCAGTTCACCCAAACTGGTTCTTAAAATTGTTAAAAGATGTGGAGGCTAGGGAGGTCCAAAGCCAGAAGTAGGGAAGAGGAGGAAGAGGAAGAGTGGACAAAGAAGATGGAGAGGGGAGAGGGTCTGAGGAAAGGGAAGGACTTGATCCTCTGGAGCTGGAAGGGGACAACTAGGGATGTAGACATATTAAGTGTCCACCATCCAGTGCGGTTGTTGTTGAGGGACTGGAGGAACCCTGGCCCAATGTGGAGCTGGGGGAGTAAATCACCCCAGGTGAAGGGAGACTCATGGAACATGTTTCCACATGTGGGTAAAAAATAAAAAATAGAACTGGTTATTACTTATTTTGAATGTCACTACTTGTTACAACTAGTTTGAAGCCCTTGAATGAGTCCAAGTAGTCACTTTTCACACTTCAAATCAAAGACAGTATTTATGTTTTAAAAATTCAGTGCCATTTGTCCACATTAATGGTTCATTGGCCGTGGTAAAACAGTTAGCTATGTATGAAGATTATTCTGAAGATCTGAGGATTCTCCAGATAGAAGAATATTTACCTTTTGTGGTAGTTTTAGATGGCCATGTTTAGGTGCTGCTCAAAAAGGGCACAACCTGTGAAAAGGAAGCAGGAGAACATTTCATTCATTGTTTCACATCTAGTTTTATATGAAATCTAGGGAAAAGCAAATTTCCATATCCTTTAATCATTGGATTACCCACACTGGGCTATTTAGGAAATCATTTAGGTATTTACCACAGAGAGTTGGACTATAAGAACATACAAATTCTTGCACTTGGAAGTGATACAATAGAACCAACACGTTATTGTGCTAATGATGGCCATTAACTTTCCTTTCTCTCTTTAACTTGCCCAATCCCCTTCTGAAGCAGGCTGAGCCACTGCATCTTTCAGTAGTGAAACCCACAGTTTAGCTTAGTGTGTGAAGACAGACTTCCTTTTATCTGTCCTGAAGCATCTATGGATGATGCAGCCTTCACAGACGATTCCAGGTTCCAGGATTATGAGAGTAGCTATCTATTTTCTCCACAGTGAACCTAATTTTATTTCCTTTTGTGGTGTGCCTTCTCACTTGCTTCCCCTCCTCCACAGAGTGTTACCCCGGTGGGTGACTCAGGGGTCTACCCGCAATGCCAATGCCTCTGTGGAAAGGTAGGGAATTATAATTCAAAAAGGGAGGCCTGTGGTGGTCAAGCTTTAACTTCAGGATCTTTTCCCCTGTCTATACCAGTACTAATGCACAGACACAAGTTGGTGGTTACAAGAACGTTTTATTGGGGGAGAATCACAAACACACACATGGTTCAAGCAGTCTCATAACCATAGAAGGCCAACAGAAGGAAAGGAGGGAAAAATTTGATGGCAAGAAGTTAAGATGACGTGTGTGATATTTGCCAGTCCTGAAGAGAAGAAAGTTGAGAGTTTCAAGGCAGCACAGAGGAACAAGAGTCTGTAGTGCAGAGTGACACCTAAGTGCTAGCAAAGAACCAGGGTCTGAACCAGGATTTAAGTACCCCTTTTCTGCCCTGAAGGAGAAGGTGTTAATGGCTGTCAGACACAGCAAACAAAGGGGTCCAGAGTGGCTAATGGTCTCAGGATTAGGTGACAAAGCATTGATGGGAGTTTTGATCGCTTCCTAATGTCTGGGCAGGTGAGGAAACAAAGGCAGAAGTTCAGCAAGAAGGAGGCTACAGGACGTTGGTCATTGCTGCTTTGTTAGGGAGCTTCAGTGGCTCTTGTTTTCTAGGTTTGGGCAATTGAGAGGATAATCATAAAGTCCTTTAGTCAAATTCTCTGACTAATCCTCAGTGAACTTATTACCTGGCCATGCCTTGAGATCACCTCTAACCTAATTCTGCACAGGTACAGTCATTCGTCTTTCCCAGCATGATTTTTCAACCACAAATGTATGATTGATAATTGTGCCAATTAAACAATATCTCAGATTTGGGGTATACTGCATGGTAACAACACATTCTCTGTTTCAGGTTCTTTCACCATTAATAAATGGATTTTTCCTCTTGTTTATTTATTCATATTTATTTATTCCATTTATATGCTGCCTTTCTTCCAGAATTCCATGTCTGGGAGAAATAATTCCATGTCTGGGATAATTCTCCAGTTTAGAGCTATAAACTTTTAAGTTTGCACAGGAATTTCTGGTATGGGACTTTGTCACAAACCTTGTGGATGCCTAAGTAAATAGTGTTTTTCAATTTGCTCCCATCTGGATATTTAATGTTTAGGTTCTGGTAACAAAATTTTTACCTAATCGTAAATTGTTTTATATTCACAGTCACTACTTAGTCATGATTTTGACACTATTGCCACGATCATAACTTGCCCCCCAGCCTACATTACCAGGCACCACTTGTGCAGTGTAATGTCTCTTTAAGTTAATTGTAGTTCTAATCCAGTTGTATGGTATTTAAGGAGCTGAAGCATCTGTGTTTGTTTGACCTTGCACTGAATCCTTGGTTGGAACCTGTGAAGGAAATAAATGTAATATTTTCTGGATCTTCAGTGGTGTGTGAGTTTATCCTTGCAACAGCAGACATTAGAACTTGCCTGGGGAGAAGGTGGTGGAGATCCATTCTGCTAATGATCAGAGCACAGCTGAATGATGTTTGGAGGGGCCAGGTCAGGAGAAGTTATGTAGTAAAGTATTTAGTTACATATAAGCGAGTATAGGATTCCAGCCCACATATATAGCCTGCTAACACGGTGATAGGTCAAATGACCCCATATTACCATTCTATCTCCTTTGGAGCACTGATTTTTTTTCAGCTCAAGATCATCCCAACCATTTTGGTCAGAGGGACAATAGTATGTCTTCTGCTTAAATTACTCTTGGGGACTGATACTTACACCCACAGCAGTTCTGTGAAGGAATCAGTGTCTTTTACATTTTGTAGCTTGAGATTAAGGGCCTTTCTGCCCTACTCTGTAATAGTGCTGTTATTCTACTTCCAACATCCTATGGAATCCTGAGGTTTGCAGTTTAGGGAGGGACATTTAGAATTCTCAGCCAGAGAATTTCACAGGTTGTTGAAACTGGAATAATAGCACTATAACAGCATAGGGTGGAAAGCCCCTATGTCCTCTTTGACACAGAAAACCAAACCATCTCCAGTACTCCCTTCCCTCTCATTTCTGTTTAATTTACCCAAGATCTGATAATCTACATGTAAAAACATGCCAGTTTTGTTACATAGCTAGACAAACATTTGAGCAATTGCTGCCAAGACCATGAGCAAACCTGTTGCACAACAGATGATCAACTCCCCGTTCTCCAAGTCAAAAGTGATAGAAAGAGTGCAAGGTGTGGTTGTGAAACCACTGACTAAGCTATGGGTTGTTGTTGTTGTTGTTGTGTGCCTTCAAGTTGTTTCTGACTTATGGTGACCCTAAGATGACCCTATCATGGGGTTTTCCAGAGCTGAGAGTGTACAATGCACCCAAGGTCACCCAGTGGGTTTCCATGGCTGAGAGGGAAACAGAAACCTAGTCCCAAGGAGCATAGCGCAACACTCAAACCACTACATCACACTGGCTATGGATTACACTTATGTAACCTCTGAGAAAGTGCAACTACTCGCACAACAATTTTTTCACTAGTGCAGTGTCCCAACAGAATTCCACTCTTTGTATTCCAAGATGCCTATATCCTACTGGTTCTCTTCATTCTACCAGATTTCTGTTATGCTCAGTGTGTCAATGTGCTTCCCTTAAAGCATTCCAATCCTCTCATTTTGACTCTGAGACTTCTGACACTAACACAGAAATACCTATGCAATGGCTCTCCAGAACCTAGAAATGTTACTTTTTGGAGACTACAAGCTCCAAGCACTGGATATAACATTTTCAAACTCTGAATGTTCCTCTCCAGATATTTCTCATATGTCCATCTTCTTCCTAGGTGCTTTGGCTTGTTTGACTCGCTATTATATTATATGGCATGCTCATGTTCCATTTCCAGCCTGTCACCCTTTGGACAATAAAAAACATTTTCACTATTGTTTCTTGAGGTTAGAAAGTATTGGCAACAATTCAGACCAAACTGTATGCTTTCCTGAATCCTGTCAACTTTCCCCAGGGATTATTTTAAATGCTGTTATGCTGCCTTTTGACACAAAGAGCCAGGAGTCTCATGCTTGCCCAGCTTGTTTCATTTGGGACTATTCTGAAGCTGAAAAATTATGGGTTATTTTTGTTTTAATGCCTAAGTTTGTTCTTTTGGTCCATCTCAAGAGGCGTTTTACTTCCTAAATGCCTCTTCCTTCCTAAATGAGCAAATCCGGTTGATCTTTGTTCACATCCACAAAACAAAAACATCCAAGCATGGAATAAACAATTGTGTCCAACACACTGGCAAGGAATTATAAATACACGTCCAAGTTCTGTAGAAAGGATCTGCAGCATATCAGGATAGCAGAAAAAGAAACTGAAGATTCTAAATTCACTATTCTATTACAGTAGTAAGACAGTCTACATGTTTAAATTAGGACAAATTTAGAAATCAGAACCTTTTTTTGCCACACTTTGTATTTTTTGTTAAACCCCAGTTGGTGTGGTTTAATTCAAAGGATTATGGCTAATTCTATGGTTTAGACACCAGTCAACTTTCCCTCTTTCTTCCCATTGCTTCTAGCTTTGCTGATCATCTAGCTTGCAGAAGGTGGCCTCAAAAGTCTTTCTCTTTGCAAGGACTCTTCACCCACAGTCCAACACAAGCACAGAGCCCCTCATTAGCACTACAGGCACAATTGTATCAGCTTGTTTTACAATTTTTTTAAAAAAGACCATTACAACTAGATGATGGATCGGAAGACATTTTTACACTTGGAAGTCCAAAACTAGAGTGACAATGATGGTGATTATAGTGGTGGTGCTGATGATAGTCATTCTTCCATTCTGTTAATGTAGCCAACATTTTTCAACAGAGAGTCTTTCCCATGCCCCTGCTTTCATGCATGTGTAAACTTTCCAGCACTTAATTTAGGCCAACCCCTGCATCCTTTGGATCCTGAGAAACTGTTCATGAATGTTGGGAGAACTCTATGAAGCAGAATCCAAGGCATCCAGAGGAACTGCAACTGGAAGGGGAAAAAAATCAGAAAAACACTCCCATGTGTCCAGAGAAACACTTTGGGCCTTTGTTTACTTATTAAACACATACACAAACACACATCATTCCTACCTTTTCACAGCATGCAGAAGTACTCACATAATAAGCAAGGAAATTAAAGCAACAATATAATAAAAGATAGTCAGTTCAACTAAGTCCATATGCTTCTTGAAGCTATATTAGATCATTTCTAGAAAAGGGAGAGAGAATCACATGGATCTCCTGGGTAGGGCTAGGAGTTCTAAAGGTTGGTGAGTGGTGGCTGGTGGCTCCTGTGTCAATGGGACAGTGAATCCATGCCAGAGTTCTTCAAGGTGCTGAATCCTGTTCCATTGTAGAATTCAGCACTATGAAGAACTTTTTTACAGTCTGCATTAAAATTGTGCATAGATTCACTGCTCTACTGACATAGGAACCGCCAATGGTTACTAGACTGGGAGATGCTGCAGAGAGACCATCAGCCACATAGATGTGCATAAGAGAACTTCTGCCAGCAACAAGAAATAAGGGAGCATTTTCTGGGCAGTCTGAGTGGAAGGCAGGCTCAGCACTGAGTCAAGGAGCCTATGGCACATCTATCTTAATACTGTTAAGCTCAGTGATTCAATCTTATTCTACAGCCATGTTTTGAACTTTGTACAATATAAGGCTGCCACATAGGGCCACAAGCCTTTAAACTTTATTTTGCACTGTCAAGAGAATATATGTAACAGGAGGATTTTCTGACATCTTTGATCAGAGGGTGAATAAATCAAAGATCAGAATTCCTTTTAGATTCTGGAATTCTTTGTCTAAGGAACTATTTCGTTGCAAAATGGTGCCTGGGAAACACAAAAGTGGTAATAATTTATAGCTACTGATGGTATTTCATTCCTTATCAGTTAATTTGGCTTCCTACACTACAGCTGGGGTGAACAAATAGCAACGGTCAAGATGTTGCTAAAATGCAACTTCCAATGTTTCCCACCACTGATTGTGTTGGCTAGGAATGATTGGGCTTGCAGACAAGCAACATCTGGAAGAACCTCTTTGTCCACTCCGCCCCTGCAATACACCATGTCATATGTGGCGATTCTCTCTGTGTAGGAATCACATAACATTTAAAGTGAACAGTAGTGAGGAAGAAGGTGCTCACGGCATCATTTTTCTCCATGGGAGAAAAGACAGAAGAACAACCTATTACTCCTTGTCAATCTTCCTTTCCAAAGATTTGCAACTTTGCTGGTATCTCATTTATGCCTGCAAAGTACTGAAGATTTACCTGTGTATAAGCACCAGCATGGTGACATGGTTTGAGAGTTGGGCTGTGACTCTGAAGACCCGGGTTTGAACATATGCTTGTTCATGGAAAACATTATCACATTCTCTCAGCCGCAGAGGAAAGCAAAGGCAACAGCCTCTCTAAACAAATCTTGCAAAAAAAAAAAAAGTGTCAAGTTTACTTTAGGATAGACATAAGTCAGAAACAACTTGAAGGCACACAAACAACAACAAAGTGCCACAACCTGCTACATTAGACAGCAGACTGGAGTGCTGATGTATATGTAGATTAACTTATGAGAAAGGTTTCAGACTGGTTCTCGAGGTATGCCCTTCAAACTAAGAGATGTGCTGCTGATGAAAGATCAAACAGCTGGGATGAGCTTTGTCTTGCCCAAGCAGGAATCTAGAGTTCTCATCAACATCAAATCTACTTATGAGCAAAAGGCATATTAGACTACTGTGTCATAGAGCAGTCTGGAGAGGAGTCACTTAAGGAGCTGACTCAGTGTTCCTTTTAATACTGATCCAGATCCTCTAGATAGTAATTCAAGGAGTTCCTCATCTTGAGTGAGAAATACTGAACTTCTTCTTCCTGTTGTTGTGCACCTTCAAGTAGTTTCTGACTTATCACAGGGTTTTTCTGGCAAGATTTGTTCAGAGTGAGTTTGCCTTTGCCTTTCTCTGAGGCTGAGAGTGTGTGATGTGCCTAAGGTCACCCAGTGGGTTTCCATGGCTGAGCAGGGATCGGAATCCTGGTCTTCAGGGTCATAGTCCAGTGCTCAAACTATTACACCACACTGGCTTACTTTCCCATAACTGGATGTGGGAGCTGGACACCAAAGAGGAAAACATGCATACTAAACTGAAGGATGCATTGAAGTGAAGGTTCCCAAAATGTGTAGGGCTAATGATAATTGAGGGGAAGGCATAAAATGCCTATTCCTAAACTGTGGTCACCACAGGGCACCAATGGCCAGCAATCTCATATGTCTTGCCAGTCTACACAGTTTCTAATTCTCATCCTCCTTGTCCTATTGTCCTTCCACACCCTCTCTTTCACACTTAACGGAAAATTCTAATTCCATAAAACTTCAGTTTGCAACCATAAATGAGATGTTTAAATACAAATTGGCACTGAACTGGAAGGGAATAAAAACTACTTGCTTAATATTTGTGGCCTGGAGGCCATGCGAGTGAAACTTAGCTTTAGCAGCAGGTACTATGAATCGGTAAGACCTTTCTGTACAGGAGATAGACTATGTATTTCCTGACTGAGGAACAAACTAAATATTGAAAAGGCTTGTCCCCAGAAGGATGGACACCAGATGACAAATTGGCAATAGCAACTGTGAACACAATGACCACACAACAATGACCTCGCTGCTCCGTTTTTGACTGAAAAAACTCAACGGAAAATCAGTTTTGGGTTGAGGGTTCATAAAGCACATTCCAGGAGCAAGACTTTACCACTGGGAGTGGTGTGAAATGCCATAAAAAGAACAGGAGAACTGCAGGGGCTTATTAAAGTCAGAATGATGTAGCACTTTCAGTGCTGGACTAGGACTCTGGGAGATAAATGTTCAAATCCCCAGTCTGCCATGGAAACCCATTAGGTGGTCTTCGGCAAGTCATACTCTTTCAGCCTCAGAGGAAGGCAATGGCAAAATCCCTCTGAACAGATTTTGCCAAGAAAAACCTAGGGTAGCCTCATCCTGCGCCATAAGTAGAGTCACCATAAGTTGCAGTTGAGTTGAAAGCACCAAACAACAACAAGCAGGAGCTTTAGGAATTTGCACAAAGCTTGTAGGGGCACAAAGCAACCCTTGTAGGGTTACATGTGAAACATGAGCTGCAGTTTCCCTATTTTTAATTTAAAAGTGTTTCATTTTTACATAGTTGCTTCAAATAGACTTGAAAACCTTGAAAATGAAAAAATTCTGCAGGTAAATCACTTGAGGTTGTGAAAATAGGACAATTTGTGGGGTGGGGATATGATGGGTATTTCAGAGCCAGTTGCCATCACCTGTCCTGTTGGAAGGATTCAAAGGTCTAGTTGAAAACCTTTGGAAAATCAAACAGCCTAGAAACAGAGCCCAAGAGCAGGTCTAGCAATAGAGTCCAAGGCAGAGCTTAGCCTTTCCTGGGAGGAAGGAGATCCAGGTTGTAGTGCGTTTGTGTGCTACCTGGTAACATTTGAAGGTTCGGATGACCTCATTGAGTATAAGCAGGGACAAAGAGCAAGTTTATTGCTCAGCTGTAGACAAACTAGTCAACTTTCATGTAGTTTGTTCTGAGTTTCACTTTTTATCTTTAAGTGAGACCTGCCCTGGGAATTTGAAGCCAGGCATGTAAAGCTAACATGGCATGTACGCAGAAGAGAAGGACTTTAACCTTTTTTGTTCTGCCATGGTCCCAGGGTTTATTTGTTTTTTTACTATAGCTTTGAAACACTCCAAGCTATTGGTCATGCTAGTGGAGGATTGTGGGAACTGTAGTGCAAAAAGTAACTTTTTCCAAGGTCTGCATGGTCCCTACTAGAACTGGAAGCCCCCACCACCAGTCTTTGCAGCACAGTTTTGCAGTGGGAGGGCAACCCAGCTATAAATGGAGGAGCCTAGTCAGAATCTCAGGGATGGTCCTGTGAAAAGATGCTGTCTCCTCACATCACCATCTGGTTCTGTGTTCCCTCTGCTAGCACTAAAGGTCACTTTTTGTTTGGTTTGGATGAAATAAACTATCCAGGCCCTCTGGGAATGGAACTCACTCTTGTGTTTTCCTCCCCTGTGGCTTTCAAATGCCTTCCCTGTCCTTTTGGTTTCATTTGTGCCTCAGTGATTACTGATTATTATAACAAATATGTTAGGTGAAGAGCAAAAAGTTATTTTAGCAGGTATGGACATGACATTAAGCCTTATCAGTGTGCCTCTCAGATGGCTGATCAATAAGGAAGTTGACACACAAAAAGCACACTAGCAATGACGGAAGAACACACTGGTTCAGGGAATAGAAAAGTGAAAGGTAAAAGCCACAAGCTTACATTAACCTGCTAAACTATTGTGATCGTACTGCTGACCACAATGCCCTGCTCTCCCATTCTGCAGCTCCTTTAGCAGCTACTGAAATAGTGCTGGTGGAGATTCCTGGGCTGCAAAAAGCCTAGAATAATGTACAGTAATAAAAAGGTTGTACTCTCCAATGTCCCTTGACAGAGGCATGGGAGTTAATGTCCTATAGAGTTTCTGTGAAGAGAAGAATTCACACTCATTTTTTCAGGTTGGTGATGCCCAGTGGCTCCCCTGTCAGTGGGACAGAGAATCTACACCAGGTTTTAATCTGAATCTGAAAAGGAATTATCCTTATCTGATCCTTATCCTTCCCTGCTGCTCCATGACACGGAGCAGTAGAGCTGGGTGTTATTAGCATACCAATGATATCTCACTCCAGTGTTTCAATAATTTCTCTGACACCATTCATGATAACTAAACGTCTGAGAGTTATATGGCACATGGCCCCCTCACCTATCTGGACAACATCACTTTTGACTGCATAGGCCAGTAGGGATAACTTGCAGCCCTCCAGATGTTGTCTGATTGCAGCTGTTGTCATCCATCAC